>OX328125.1:73456163-73763663 GCA_946811695.1 Gonocerus acuteangulatus
CGGCATCATAGCGCGTTTCCATAATGATCTTATGCCTGGTGTCATTTGGAATGTGTGGAACAAATATCGTCAATATTTTGTTAAACATTTAAACACCTATTCCAATAAAATTCTGGAGAAAAAAGATCTTAGGCCCACTAACTTACGACCTCTTCGACTTCCGGCCGGAAAGACCTGTAACAACCATAAATAAGGGTTTTCTATAGAATAATTAATATTACTGCTAAAAGCAATTAAAAAAAAAAAGAAAAAAATTGACATCGTCCCATCGAAAATTACTTCAGAGCGTTTTTTGTATACAATTTAGTAAGCTTTCACATGGTTTCCTTACACTTACCACGATTTCCTCACCGTTTTCGATCCCAAACATCACTCCCGTAAAGATATCCCAAAACGTTTCAAGCCCGTTAATACTTTTTTTTTTTTTTTTTTTTTTTTTTTTTTGTCTAATATTATTTGACTCCGAACGCAACCAAAATTTAAATATCTTAGTTTAGATGAATGGCATGCGTCTGGAACAATTTTCAACTGAATCAATATTTTCTGAATGCCCAAACTGAAAATTAGGAAAACTCGATTTATTCGTTTTTTTTTTTTTTGTTTTTTTTTCTTTAGAAAACCTATAAAAGGAGTACCTGCAAGCATATTAAGATGAAAAAGTAAGCCCCGCTGGTTAATTAACTTGATCTTTCAAATTAGACAAAACATTTTTGTATCAATTTTCGAGCCATTTTTGTTCACTTCACCGAGTTGTGGGGAGAACAGACAAATATATATATATATACATACATACAATTATGAACCATCGTTATTTTCTTGATCTACGGGTTCTGAAAGGTGAAATAATCGAGTCGGCACTTACGGATTGCGTCATGAAGTCAACGCGCTAAAATGACTCAATATTCTTGTAGAAGAAGTACTACATATCGTCGACTCAAATGCAAAGTATCGAATGTGAAAATCACCACTTTCCAGAGTGAAAACCCGTTTATTGATTACTTTGCTTTTGGACAGTCAAATAGTCGGCAGACTCGACCTTTTGGATAGTGGTTACTCTCCCCTTTCACGGTTTGAACTTAAATTCGAGAGTTTGCCGTCCATTAGTCCAACAGCAGTCAGTATAGATTGAAAATGAAAAATGCGTCTTTTCACATTCGATACTTTGCATTTTTATCGCCGATATGAAAGAAATAGATCAAGAGTAACCATTAATAATTAGATTATTAGTATGATAAAGATATTAGGTTATTGCTGAACTAGTTTGGTAAGCCCTAGATAGGTAGAGTAATGATGGGACCACCCAAGCAGTGCAAAGGTCATACATACCTTTGACGGGGGTACCATTAGCTCAGCCGAGTTGGCTATCAAATTGCAGCGCGATGCGACATGGTGCAACCGTAAGGAATTATCATACCATTCCGATTTGTACTTATGCCAAGTTGATTGAAGCTCATAAAATATTTCTGGTATGTCACCAATCTTGTAATTTTAAATCCATTACATGCTACACGATATAATTTCATAAATAAAACATTTTCCAGCAATAATTATATTTTGCATCATATAAGCGAAAGATCGATTTAAAAAAAAGTTTTTAAGAGGCCAGGCGCTTTCTTAAATTTCGCTCGACAGATTACACATCAAACGATGACTCTTGAGGAAGGCCAGAATACGTATAATTATCTTTTTACAGCCTAAACGTAGACAGGAAGGCCTTCTGCTGCAAGATCCACGTCAAACCTTCACGTAGCCATTTTTGTTCGGCAGCCCTCCCACGAAGTTTTGAAATCAGTGATTCTGTTTTTCTTAACCCGGCAGTGTGACCGTTGGGTCTAAATCCAGCTTGTCATTAGGGGCAATTTGAAGTACCTCCTACATAGTAATAAAATTATTTTATTTGTAAGTTGAACATTACTTTATATCCTAAACTAAAATAAACCAAATTATAAGTCCTTATATTTTACAGTGTCTTTAAAAATAATTACTTTAAAAAGTGTAGGTCTCATACATTTATATAAACATAGTTTAAGCATTCTTAAACTTTGACATAACAACATAATTCTTTGACTGGTTATCCTTGCTGTCAATACTGCGCCTTTTTGTTTGGGAGGGGGGCGGGTTGCCCTTCTTTGGGGATTGGTACTTCACCAATCATTATGGCAGAATCCGTGTCTCCTTATCTAAATTTTTGATTGTGGCTATAATCAATACGTTTTATTTAGTAAACATTTATCCTAAAACTGAATCATTTCAATTTTCTTTGAATTTAGCATTTCAACTCAATTAGAGTGATTGTTCTGTATAGTAACTAGTTCATCTTAGTCAATTACGTATTCCGAATCTGAATTCTGTATACTTTCCTGTTCAAAAGATGGATCCCAATTTAATCGTCACTTGGCAAAAAATCATTGTTTTCTAGAAGCTCGGAGTAATGCATTTCGGATCTGATAAATTAAAATCATTTTGAGATGAGATGGCCGTGTTGTAAAAAAGTCAAGTTACAGTTAGTTAGTAAGAACGGTGGGCCAGATTGATCAATTAACATCTTTGAGGAGGAATAACAAACAATTTTTTTGAGATAAACACAACTTAACGAGAGTCGGTTGTTCAGTAGGCAAATTTTTACAAATTACACAAACAACAAATTTTTACAGATATCGCTGGGACGGATTGACCCATGGCTACCAGGGTTAAGGAAAGAGAAAGGAACCCTCAACACTAAAATAAATATTTAAAGCAAAAATAGAATAGAATATTTTCAAAATCGATGGACTTTAATTTTGATCTACATATATCTAATAGTTAACTTTTTTTAATGATAAACATGTAAATTACTGATTAAAGAATATATAAAAGAAAAAATCAGTATTTACACGTTCTTCATACTGGAGCAGCTATGCTATTCGTGTTCTGCGAGATGGTATGGAATGCTGTTCTACGAAATGGCACGCCCTCGCCTGCACGGAAGTGGAGTCCTTGCAAACAGCTGACTCAGCTCGAACACCGGGAATTTGAATGAATCCTTTCAAACAACACCTTTCTTCCATGTGATTCATAACACTTACCACTTCAGTAGAAAACATTAAGTGTAATTATAGAAGGGAAATGGTGAGACATATCTTTCTATCCGTAATTCTAACTTTCTGAGTTTGTAGAAGTAAAAAAAAAAGCTTCTTGAATTTCTCGTCTTCTGTCAGTTTTTATGTTGTTATTATGCCTCTTTTATACATAATATTTATTCACGTTTAATACATAGTTCATTCGTTCAGTCTGTATAATCAAGGGTGATCGATGTTCCTCGATTCGCATTAGAACATTTTACTGTTATCTGGTTACTAAATTTCATGAGTATGAAGAAGTCTGTTCCGATTTAAGGGATTTCCAGAACAATCTAGGGACAGTGAGAAATATATTATTGCAGAAAAAGAAGTGAAAGGACCTAGCGAAGAAAATTTGTATTGTGTTGAAAAAGTGTTATTCCCTGTCAAAGCACATATTTTAAAATTATCAGAAAGGTATGCTATACTCACAAGGGGAGTATACAGCGATGGGGTCACCGATTTGGACCAAATTTTTTCTGGTGATTCTACGTCGAAAAATAGTCGACACGTATCCGAGGGTTCCGTCCAATGCGCCTTAGGAGCCGAGAAATAAAATAAAATAAGCTGAAAGACCTTTATTTTTTTTATCGTGTTTAAAAAACGATATCGACATGATTCTTTCACCAATTCATTTGTTTTATAGAGTAGATTAAAAGAAAAATATAATCGGTAAAGAATAATTTATATTTCGTCAAATATATTATAAGGCGCATTGGACGGAATTCTCGGATACGTGCCGACTATTTTTCGACGTAAAATCACCAGAACAAAATTGGTCCAAATCGGTGACCCCATCGCTGTATACTCCCCTTATCAGTATGTGTATTCTGGTATAATATGGCAACCCTTGTAAGCAATGGTAACTCATCCAAAGTTACCTCGCGAAATTTGTCAAATTCCAAAGAGAAAATTTACAGTGTGCATGGGCGTATAAAATCATAAAAATAAATGAAATAAGAACACTTAGTTCAGGTAAAATAATGTGTTTGGGTTGTAATAGCGTTTTAATGGGGAAACTATTTCAAGTTCCAAATTGTTAGTATTCCATACCCCCAAATCTCCCCCCTTAAATTCCCCTCCGAAATAATTTTCTATATACGTCCATGACAGTGTCACTGAATATTTTGCCATTAATATGAAAAGAAATAACAAACAAAAATAATTAAACATTCGGCAGTACTTGCCTACAAGCAGATGTGCAATAAAAGAAATAAAATGAACAAAAATGTTGTGAGATGTAGCTAGTATTCTAAGTATAGAGGCAGAGGTTTTAACCTTCCATTCTGTGGTATTGTCAGACCACAAGTATTCCTGCTAAAGAGAGGCCAGGAGGTCTCTTAAAGCAAATCATATTTACTTAGCAAATACTATAGATAGCTCTTATCTAAGGCTTTGCTTTGCTTTTTTTCCGCAATAACCATGCAAGTCATTTCAGTTTATGTCTTTCTGTCCTATAGTCTTCGTAATTTAAAAAACCCGTTAAGCAAGCGAATTCCTCAGAAGATGAATAATCTGATGAAGTAACCCATGTAAACGAATGAAACACTGATACTTTTTTTTTTTTTAATGAATAGCAATTATTAATTTTCTTCCAGTGTTGTGTTTGTTAGGTACTGCACTATTTAATAAATTCCAAGTAGTCTTTAAATATAATCATGCGTAGCTGAAATTATAAATCATTGTTGTGAAACATTTTTACAAAAATATACTCCAAATTTGTGAAATGCAACAGCTGCAGCAACTCACAAAATATTGATATCGCATCGATCATTTTAGGAAAACGAATGCATGTAATATCAGGGTTTATAATATTATATTTAGTAACCATAATACACTGAAAATATAAGGTTTAGCCAGTTAATAGTTACTCCTTTTTGTTCCGGAATATAAAATCTGAAAGTTGAGTTTTCTTATAAGACTATCATTATAATCCAGTGCAGATTTCTACGGGGGCTAACCATCTATAACGGTTTCTAAAATTATAATGTTGTAGGATATAATCGAAAAGGGCAGAAATGATGCAAAACGGGGTTCTCCGTGAGGAAGATGGTGTCAAAACAAAGCAGAGAGGCGTGTCTGACTTATCTACGAGTCGTGAAGGGCAAGCCGTCATGAGGGGTTACGAATAGGCGGCAAATAGAGCATGTAAATGCCGCTTCTACAGAATGAGGGCGCGATTGAATCCTGACAATATGGAGGAAGTGGCTATTGTGGGATGGTGGTTGTATTGTACTGTACGTATGGTGGATGCTACAATACTCCTCGCTGGTGTTGACAACAATCTACGAGACTAATCACTATGTCGTGCGATTGAGAATTATCTCATTTCAAAGAAAGACCGGCCAAGTGTATTTATTGTGATTTGTAATGCATATAAGAAATCCAAGAGTACTGGGGTTTACTCGGGAACCAATGTATTAATTTGCCTCTACGGCCGTAATTTTTATTTCCTTACAACGGAAATCTATATATTTTTACCTGAAGTATTAAAAAGTTATAAATGTAAGCAAAATGTCTGCATTTTGAGTGGGGTTCGGCTCAAAACAACCCCCAGACTAAAATGCAAATATTCATTGTTGGCTTTTTTTTTTTTTCATTCTCGCTCAAGGAAAGAAGCTGAATAGCATCCGAAACTTATAAATAAAAGCTAGGTGTATAAGTAATGTAAATATTCTAAATAAAAGTCGCTAAAAAACGTAAATATAAAAAAGTACTAAAAAAGGGCTCGCTGAGAAAATTCCTGGCTGCACCCTGGATGTCAGCGCTAATGCCCAAGATTTGTCGATGCGCCGTAAAAAAAAAAAAAAAAAAAAAAAAAAAAAAAAAAAAAAAAAAAAAAAAAAAAAAAAAAAGTACTCCATTTAACAGATTTTCCAACGACCAAGACAGGTGTGGTTTTAGAAGTAATCAAAGTAAGAGAACTTGGAGCATATTATGTTTATAGAATAGTGCATCTGTACACTGTAGCTATGGCTCAGTACACTTTTAGAAAATTCTGCAATCATTATCTTCCTATGACATTCTTCTGTTATGAAATTTTTTTTAAAAAAGGAGTTATTCGGGTATAGATTCTAGTTTATATAGATAATACATTACATTTTTTTTAATATAACTTTCGTTAAACATGCTCGGACATGGTTTAAGCGTCGTTGTCAACAGTGCCCGACTTGAGGCTAATGGCCCAGATGTAAATGCGCCGTAAAAAAAAAAAAAAAATAAAAAATAATTCTCGAAAAATTGTCTTACCAAAAGCTTCATGGATTGTAGTCGTCAAAAACCCATCTTGGGTAACCGTTTTTTGCCCTTCTTGTGTAACGTAATGTTGTAAAATCGGACCGCTAACATTTATTTGTATTTTATATATATATATATATATATATATATATATATATATATAATATTTTATTTAATTTATAATTTTATTGATATTCCTATATTTTGATTATGAATATCATAATATATAGGGCGGAACAACTAATGTTTAAAAGTATCTGCAAGGCCGAATCGTGACAAAACGGCTCATTCCCACTTCAATGTTGACAAAAAATAATTTTCAGCTCGTGCTAGTCAATTTCCTAGAATAGCCCGTGTCATAACTTCCTCCAAATATTAAACACTGACTATTAAACATTAATATTATGGCAAACAGAACAATTAATAACTGGCATACAAATTGCAAATACCCATCCAAATGTTTATTGAGGAAATTATCTTGTAATATGCATATATATTCTTTATTATTATTGCTATTTACATAACACTTTATCAGAATGTTTTGCTTATAATTCATACTTTTTCAATTCAATACATAATCTATGCAAACAAGAAGGGAAACTGTTCGTGACAATGGTAACAAGCCAGTGACAGGCATATTTCGTGAGCCGTATCCGGAAAATTACCTGCCTCGAAAAGTGAAACCAATCTTGCTTTCATGTGGACACGTGGGAGGCGATTTTACGCACCAACAATAATCGGAAAATAGAATACATTCATTTTTATCATCTTGCCCCAATGAACCCAATATGTTTTATAATTCTGATGGCCTCAAATAGCTTAGCAACGATCCTTCGCTGTTTCTGACATCAGTCAGATTCCAAACGACTGGATTGAAGAAAACTCCTGATGAAAGCTTGAAATTCAAGGCGAAACGTTTATAATCAAAACCAATTTTTATTTTAAAATATAGTTTGTAGTTCAAACTTTGAACTGTAATTATTAGAATTAACTGTAATGACTATTTCCTCTCTGAGTAAGAAAGGCTTATATGATGCTTAATTTCTTGATAATTGGCATCAATTTGTTGTTTTATGATGCCATTATCTCATTAATTTATTGCTTATTAAATCGGACAGATTGAGTGAGAAAAAGCCTACATCGGATTATGAAACGGACCAGAAATACTTACATGAAGGGGCATGCCACGATCATTTATTGTCTCAACGAGAGATGAATAATAACTCTTCGTTTAGTGTTTTGGAGGCTCATATTAAATTTGAAAAAAAAAAAAAAAAAAAAAAAAAAAAAAAAAAAAAAAGCAAATAATATTTTTGTATTGTTCAAATATGCCTTTGACTTTCCCTAAAAATAGTTCAGAAAAAAATTTGAATGCCAGAAATGCAAGAAGTGATAGTGGAAGAAGCGGAGATTTTTTTATCTATATTGTAGAGTGTTATCTTAATGGCACTATTTGAATAGCTATATCGCCATGTTTGCTATATCTATGAGGAGTAACATGAATTTTTTTTGTTTTGTTTGCTTATGGGTGCTTCTACTGCTAGGGTCATTAGCACCAGTAACATAAATGCACGTAAAAATGATATCATAAGCCATAATAAGTAAGTAGAACCTATAATGTATTCAATTATTCTGTAAATGAAGTATAGTACAACATAAAATATGTTTGGGTATTGTTTCCCTCCGTAGGGAGGAACCCCGCTCATATTTTTAATGGCTTCTATCCCCAGCGATGCCTCTCTCCTACTTCTACCTGCGATATTTCGCTGGTCTCCTCCCCAGCTTCTTCATACTACCATCAACACAAACAGCCTGGCAAAGCTGGGGAGGAATCTAGCGAAATATCGCAGGAAGAAGTAAGAGAGGAGGAGCACCGTTAGAGATAGAAGCGATTCCATTAAAAATAAATAAAAAAATATATATGTATATATGTGTGTGTGTGTGTTTGTTCTAAATAAATAGTGAGATATATTAAGGAGTTACAGAAATTGTTTCTACTGTTGAGAAATTTTTGAATTCCTGTTCTCGAAATTAATTTTTTTATTTTGGTATAAAAAATATGTATTGAAAGACTGAAGGGTTAATTTTTTCAATGCATTACATATGTTTATTTTTATAATATTATATAGGGTAATTTTTATTCTTTTTAAAAATTACAGCTATTTAAAGACCAACATATCTATCAGAAATTTGTAACTTATAAACTTGGTACCCAATTAAAACATTTGACAACACATGTGAAATATCGCACGCCCCAGTCTGCAAAACGTAGTCTCGAGAATATAAGTAAAAAAAAATCATACGTCATACCGTATGAAAATTTGATGGTTTCGATAGTACGGTTACCACGTGGGTGGTGGCACGGGGGAACGGAACCGTCGTGTATTATCGTCCGAACCGTTGAAATTTTAGCGTCTTACTAGGCCATAGCTAAGACATGTCCATGTCAAAAACCTAAGTACCTCTAGAATCCACTCACATATATAACTGTCACCGATATTATCTTTTATGATAATTTTGGAATATAATCATGCCATCACCACACAGCGTAATTTCTTGACGGCAGCTGGTGATTGAAACCAATTAGAAGCACGCATGCCAAGGATAGACTTATCGTGTCGGTAACAGGTAGCCAGGCAGATTACCTGTTGTTAGCCACAATTAGCTTTTAGTATTGGCGAGAATTCTTGAAACCATTTTGTCGGTTGCTTTCTTCAGATCGAAAATGCTTTTTTCAAGCGAGGGGGCAACTCTTGCAGACATGACTCAGCCTTGGTCCGGGGGTAAACCCCAAAACCTGGAATAATTATACTTAAAACCTGGTGGGGCTAGGTTAGCTCAGTGGTTTGAACTCAACGACCTGAGTTCAAATTCGGGCTGACTCTATGGATTCTATTTTCTAGTGTCGTCGTTCGAGGGTAGGATTCGAGGTCCCAGACCGTCCCTAGGGCCACCCATCCTTTAATTAATTTATTAATGGGCACCTGCAAAGGGGTAAATCAGGCTTTCGAAGCATATCACAGGCCAAGCTATCTCCCTCGTGCGGAGTATTGTCATGAATCAGATACCCCTACAGTATCTTCCCTCTGTGCGTTTGCAGGTTCATATGGGACTGATAGGTCTAATTGTAAAATAAACTCCTGATGACGCGCTTAAAGGGTGAACTTGTTGAGAGACAATAAACTTCGTGGAGCAGAATTCTCCAATTTTTAATTATACGTTGACCTGTCAAATAAATGAGTAAATTATTTTAGCATAAATATGCTTTAGTGATGACTAAACTGAAAAAAAAATTACAAAAAAAGTGTCCGCTGGCGTTCGCGCATGCGCGGTAGCCATTTAAGAAAAAGAAGACTGTATTTTATACAGTTCATTACATAGTTTTGTCGCGTAGACCTAAAGCATATTTATGTTCCTCAATTTGAGCAGAAGGCTCTAAACGAAATTTATTTTTTATTTATTTATGAGCATCCGCAAGGAAGACAAACAAAGCAAGATTCTTTACATGAAAATGGTACCTAATGTCGGAATTTGAACAGAAAATACAAACAGAAAAAACGTTTCTCATTTTTCATGCATAGCTATCTGGTCGGGGTAAAAGCACTTTTTAGGAACGCGAGCGAAAATGACAGTCTTGTGGAATAAAACGAAGCCAAGTTTAAATTTAATTTAACCTGCACATAAGATTATATTGTCTTCCTTAACCGTTATCCTTCAGTACTCCTCCCATAGATTGCGAGGCCGACAAGACGTGTAGTCCGTAAGAGGATACGCGGAACGTCCTTGGGACAGTGGCCAAGGACCGAGAAAGTTGGTCCAGTCCGTTAGTGTTCAGTTGGATCTGTTTAGCAGGTAGAGTCGGTTGTACGGTTGGTGCGTCGGCGGAGGGTTCGAATGTCGTCATAGTGTTGTGTGATTTTCTCTCTCGAATTTATTCTTCATTCCTCTTCAGTTGCCGTCTTCTTCACGGAAAACGCCCCAAGTGCTAACATCTGAGGAATCAAGATAGAGTGAAAAATAGTCACCTCTACAAAAAACAAAAGTAAATAGTGCATGAAATGTTTAATAATGTAATATATATATATATATATATATATATATATATATATATATATATATATATTTAGAGATTATGGTTTAATTTAAGAATATAAAGGATAATATAGCTCTTATATAGTTAATATGTTATTTATATACAATGTTTAGTAAAAGCGTATCAAAAGTGCCTTCAATGATAAGTCTATTTTTAGCTAGTAGACACCGACAATGACCCCAGTTAAAATTTATATATATATTTTTATAGTTATATATATATTTATAGTTATATATGTGTCCGTTAACACGATACCGGCCAGAGTTTTTGTTTCTTCCCTACGAAACTTGGTATGTAGTATTCCCCAATCAAACGATTGGACGAGTTCGTTAACCAACAAAATCGGTCCATCCGGAGGGGTCAAAGTAGTTATTTGCCAATACCAGTCGTAATTTTTGTTATCTTTCCACGAAACTCGGTATTCGTTCTGGTCAACTAAAGAGAAAAATGTGTTGTACAAATAAACTAAATCGGTTCATTAGGAGGGGGGTGGGGGTTTACTCCGGACCCAAATTACTAATTTGCTCATAGCGGTCGTAATTTCTGTTGTATTGTAAGGAAACGCGATATACTTCCTGGGTATCTAATAAGAAAGAAGTGTTGTAAAAATGAACTAAATCGGTCTATTGGAAGGGGGGATTTACTTTGTCCTATGTTTGAATTCAGGTGCTCATAACAAATTCAAAAGAGCGGAACTATTTATGTTTTTATTTTGTTTATCTATATAGGTTATTTTAAGCAAATTATTCAGGAATGCACTTGACACTACCCAATTCTGAGGAAAGTGCTTAGTTGTGCAGCTCCTGCGTGACGGACGTTTTTTTTGTTGTTTTTTTTTGTGATCTCTTATTATAACGTTAATGTAAGATAAGATAACTAAATGTAATAAGATGTATTTATTTTCGGTAATTTTTCAATAAAAAACACTAAGGCAAATTATGCTCATAATGATATTGTATGAGTACTTTCCACGTTTTACGAACTTTTTTAGCACTTTCCTCCGAAGGAAAGTAGCTATTGAGGTTAGACTCATGACGGAATTTTTGAAAAAATTCTTCAAATCTTTGTCGATCCTACCTAGTAGACACCGAAAATGACCCCCGTTAAAATTTATATATATCTATATATATATATATATATATATATATATATATATATATATATATGCATATATATATATATATATATATATGTGTCTGTTAACACGATAGCGGCCAGAGTTTTTGTTTTTTCGTCACGAAACTTGGTATATAGCATTCAATTACCAAACGATTGAACGAGTTCGTTAACCACCAAAGTCGGTCCACCGGAAGGGGGGGTTTACCCCGAACCCAAAACACTTATTTGACTATGTCAGCCGTAATATTTGTTATATTTCAACGAAACTTGGTATTCGTAGTGTTAATATAGAGAGAAAAGTGAGATATAAAAATGAACTAAATCGGTTCATTAGAAGGGGGGGTTTACTCCGGACCCACAATACCAATTCGCCACTACCAGCCGTGATTTTTGGTATATCTCGACGAAACTCGGTATTCGTAGTGCTAATCCACAGGTAAATATGTGTTGTAAAAATAAACGAAATCGGTTCATTAGGAGGGGGGGTTTACTCCGGACCCACAATACCAATTCGCCACTACCAGCCGTGATTTTTAGTATATTTCGACGAAACTCGGTATTCGTAGTGGTAATCTACAGGTAAATATGTGTTGTAAAAATAAACTAAATCGGTTCGTTGGAAGGGGGGGTTTACTCCGGACCCAAATTCCTAATATACTCATACCGGTCGTAATTTCTGCTGTATTGTAACGAAACGCGGTATACGTCGTGGGTAACTCATGAGAAAGAAGTGTTGTAAAAATGAGCTGAATCGGTCAATCGGAAAGCGGGGGTTTAATTTGTAATATATTTGAATAGAAGAGCCGGCAGACGTAGGTTCACAAAGCCGCCGCAAGGAGCGCTTTCTACCACTAGAGGGACTGTATCCTGTTCCTGCGTTAGATCAAAATACGATAATATGAGGATTTTTGTATTTATTACGTAGTGTAGTAGGTACCATGTGTAAACATAACTCTGGAAGCAAATTAATAATTGATCAGTTACTCATTACAAAATGAGAACTATTCACGTTTTTATTTTATTTATGTAGGATATTTTAAGCAAATTGTTCTGGAAAGCAGTCTACACTACCCAAATTCTGAGGAAAGTGCTTAGTTATGCAGCTCCTGCGTGACGGACTTTTTTTGTATTTAGTTCTACCATATCATTACTGCTAGGCTTTACCATCCATTAGAAATATAATAAACGTGGTTTCCAGACGATCACCCATCTATGCCCAATGTTGCTTAACTTCGTTGATCGAACGGTTATTACTCTATAGTTTTGAAAGTAGTATGTCACCTAAGTAATAAGAAGACCGGGATATCGATGTAACTCACGAAATACATTTGATGGGGCGATATCAGTGAAAGAAATATTCTTAAAATGTAGAAAATGATGTAATTCCTTTTAACGCGTTTATCTCTGTTTTCCTACGTGTTTTATTGGTTGTCTTTTTTTAAATGCTTTTAGCTGTAAAATGGGGTCGTCAGTAAAACTATGAGGTAAAATTATTTGATAGGGCTTTCCTTAAGAACGACCATAAATCGACTAGGAAAAGGAGAAAGGTATATATCCGCTTTGAGTTGGCTACTGTCAATTTTCGTTGCATGTGTGACCTAACATTTTGCTATCCATGGAGTATGTATTGAAATGTAAATTGTATTTACTAATGTTAGTTTCCGACCAATAGAGCAAGAAGATTGAAAACTAAATATTAAAACAGGGTGTCTATTGCACGAAAAAGTCACGAAACTGAAGGGCACGAAAAAGTCATGAATTTTGAAACCATGTCACGAAATTTCAGTTTTACCGGAAACATAATCTCAGGACTTCTGCGCATTCGTAATTGAATCGATCCATGCAAAAAGGGCTTCAGTCCATTTTCCCCCAATATGACTTCGTATAATATTTTCGTTAATATGAGTGATGGATTCGTTATGGTTATGTTTCTATGGTCACTATGTTTTAGACTAAAGTCCTTTAACATAGAAATCTCTAGTTACCTCCAGAGACGAGGAATCCATCACAGATATTAAGGAAAATGTTTTCCGAGTTCATGTTGGGGAAAAATGGACTGAAGCCCTTTTTGCATGGATCGATTCAATTGTGGTCGTTTTCGTACGGTGACTCAATTCTATCTGCCTCCTCGCCCCTTTCCTCTGTTAGATTCCTTTGTTTTAGCAATTACACATCAATTGTCCATTATTTACAAACATTTTTATTTTTATTTATTCATATTCATTCTTTAATATTGAAATTATGCACACTTTAATTTACTTAATTATTTACATTGACAATAAATATTTAGTTAGTAATGTTTTTAGAAATATTGAATTCTACTACCATTGTTAGACATTTTTGATATTCTAATTCCATATTCATTCTAAAATTGTTAGTATCATCGTTTCTTCATTTTTATAATTAATGCTACTATCCTCTTTTACATATGGTGCACATTTTATACAGTTTTAAATTGTATTTTTATAGATTTCACGGTAATCCGTGTAAGGTTACTATTAATTTTAAAGTAAAAGCTAAGGCTTTTTCTTTTTAAGTTATTATTTTCTTTTTAATTGGCATGACATTTCCATTTGAAATCATGAAAATGTTACGAAAAAGTCATTGGCACTCACAAAAGTAGTAGACACCCTGTAAAACATTGTATTAAAAGCTTTCCAAATGACACCCAGAGAGATTTCATTAAAATATATTCTTCCTATAATTTGTGTTTCGTGGATAAGCCCAAACAATGTCCCATTCTTCGTATATTATTTCATATGTAATTAAAAACGCAAATCAGGTTTCTCCCCATCCGTGTAATTGTTGCAACACACATAACTCCGCCCCTAAAATAATATCCGTTCACATAATATATTACTCACCACTGGATTATAGCCCTATTTGTTCAGGGAATTCCTATGTTGCAATACAGCCCGGGGCGACAGCTTAGGAGAATTATTATGACTGCTATCCAATTGCTGGAATCGGGGCTTAACTCCCTTCCTGAGTTCTCATTTAAATAGAAATACATTTTTACTTAGGCCAACGGGGAAATGAATCATTATATTTAATTATCAAAACAATCTATTTCTATATTATAACAAGCTATGTATATTTATATTTCTATAAATGCAACCTCTAATGGCTGCATTTATTTATACAAACTTGGTTAGAACAATTATTTTTTCAACCATTAAGCGGGAAATAAACACATGATTAAAGATCTGTTTGACCTGATTTAATATTAATTAATGCACTGGAGTTTTTAATTTTAATTTAGACTTGTTAATATTATTATTTTTTAATAATAATGTATTTATTTAAGTTCCTATTAATAGCTTTTCTTTATTTTAGATATTCAATTAAGACTTAATTTTACTATGGATGGCTTTGGGTTTACAGATTAATGTTAGCTAGTTTTAAATTTTATTTATTGGGTGCTATAATTCAAAAAGGTTAAGGATCTGGTTGGAAAGATTAACTAGGCTTAAATTAGTTTTATTACATTGCTGTGCTTCTCTTTGTTTTTCGTAGTCTTAAACAACCATCAGATGATGTACGGTGATTATTTCATTGCATTTGATGAAAAGTGGTAGGTCGTCTGAGATCATCAGTACATAAAAACTCTTTTTTTTTTGTTTTGTTTAAATGTAGACTATAGTTAGTAAAACTACATTTAAAAATAAAGAGATAGAAAGCGAAAATCAATGCTTAGGCCTATCGAATTCTTTTAAAACATTTATTCATTTTTTTTTAATTTTAGCGTCCATTTATTATTGACAGAGAATTTTAGGACGAGTTATCTACAGGTTACCACCCTTTTCTAGCCAGGATAGGGCTGATGCCTTTCTTTTTTTTGCAAGAAAAGCCATCATCCCTAGAGGGAATCGAACCCACGATCCTTGGGACGGAGTGTTAAGTGCTCACGCCTTAACGCTCACGGCCACTGGGTCTTCATTTATTTATAAATTTATTCAATTTACCTTAATTGATACATTGCTCGAATCAAGCAGTGAGATTTTTTAAGATTTGCATTTTGGGATTTTAAGGATTGTATGAATCCTTCATACTATTTATTTATTTACCTTCGATGGGCTTGGGTCAAATTTTCGTAAAAGAACGCAGATATTTTGAATCAGAAAGCATATCAAATACTGAAATATAAGCAAAAGTGCAAATTTTGAGAAATTTCACATATTCAAAGGGCTGTTACTTGCCTCCAAATGGACCAATCGGGTTCGATGAGGTCTCAACACGCTTATTTTATTTTGGTTAACGACTTGAATAACAAAATTAGAGAATAAAATAGCCTAAATTATGCGGTTTGTTGTGGTTAGGCTTAAACCAAGAGGTCCTGGTGTTGTTCTGACCCCCTAATTCGAATTAAGTGACCCCACGAACGTTATACTATACTAGTATGATATATGGCTGCTCTCTAGGCCAGTTTTTTTTTTTATTTGTTTTTTTTTTTCTTGTGGCTGTGCTATCATTATTGAACCTCGATTATTTACGCTAATGCGTAGAAACGTAGTTTTTTGTTTGGTTTGTTTACGTGCATCAGCTGTTCAGGCCATTAGCACGCCTTGGCTTGGATAGTAGAAACGTAGTATTTTCTTTAATTTAATTGTAGTATTTTTGATTGAATATTTCTACTTCCCTTTTCCTCCCTAAGTCCCGCTACTGGGGCTATGGGAAATTACTGACTCATCCACCCCGAAAGAAAAACCAATAAAGAAATAATTCTCCGCTACGGACTGTTGCCTAGAAAGGTCAGGAAAACAATTACACTTCTCAAACATAAACAGTTCATTTCCGTTTATTCCGTAAAGTTTTTACAAAGCATCAATTCAAAAGTCTAAGCTTTATTACTGTCATCTCTTTGAATTGCTCTTAATATTTGGTTTTAATTTAATGTTTTAGATTATTCTGATCGATTTGTGTTTTCTATATTTAAATGTTAACATCCTTTTGAACATAATACAGATTATGGCAGGGTGTCTACTGCACGAAAAAGTCACGAAAGTCATAAAAATGTCACGAAATTGAAAATAAGGCACGAAAATCACGAGATAGTCATGAATTTTGAAACCAAGTCACGAAATTTCAGGTTTACCGGAGTATAACGTAATCCCGGTACTTCGGCGCATTCGTAATCGTCGCCGTTTTTGTATACACTTAGAAATCAATTATTCATTTTTTAAATATATGCAGACTTAAATACTGAAATTCTATACACAGGGCCAATTTGAAGCCAATAGTTAAAGCTTTTTCATTTTGATTGAAATTATTTTCTTTTTAATGAGAATGAAATTTGCTTCTCAAATCATTAAAATGTCACAAAAAAGTCCCGAAATTGGGTTTCACAAAAGTAGTAGACACTCTATATTGGGACAAATTACCTTTAGGTTACCACCATCTTCTAGCCAGGAAGGGGTTGATGCTGCTCCATTCATCGGCATTGATACCCAATCTTTTTTTTTTTTTTTTTTTTTTTCAGTTACCATCTTTAGGGTTGTTAAGTAGATGAATTATTATTGATCGACTGAAATAACTGTGTATAAAAATACCTTACAACTTTCATTTTTTTTTTTTTTTTTTTTTTTTTTTTTTTTTTTTTTTTACTATTTTCTGTTATATGGGCTTAACTAATCAGAAATGATATCCAATAGGGGGGTCAATCCATATGAAGTGATCCAAAAAATAATAATTTGGTTGCTCGACCATTTTTAATTTATTTTTTTTTTTTTTGTTTATATGTATTTACTACATAAACTGGGAGTTCAAAATAGATTTTTTTAACATTTTATCTTTAACCGTTTACAACCTTATCCTTATTTACAACTGGCCGCCACACAGTTTTGGCGATTTTTCGCTTTGAAGACGTTGATCTCAGGTGGGACTAGATAAAAATCCATGATTTTTTCACATTAGCCCACATTTCCATTAGGCAAAGTAAAAATATCAGTATTGGTATTTGACTCTGAAATAAGTTATGAATTTTGGAAATTTCGATTTTTTACATTTTTGTGGAGTTTGAGGTTGTATATCTGAGATGGGACTGGATAAAAATCGGTGGGCCTATATGATAGCAAACAGGGGTAAAAATTTCAATATTTGACTATGAACCAAGTTATGAATTTTTGAAATTTCGATTTTCATGGATGGTCTGGACCATCAAACTTCACAAAAAGTTGAAAAATCGAATTTTGAAAAATTCATAACGCGGTTCAAAATCAAATACCAATATTGAAATTTTTACTCCACTTTGCTGTTATATACCTAGGCCTAAATAATGTGTAAAATTCATGGGTTTTCATCCAGTCCCATCTGAGATATAAGTAAAAAATCTAAATTTTTAAAATTCGTAACTTGGGTCAAATATATCAACGAGTTGAAGCATTCTTTTTTTTTTTATTTTTTCTTTTTTTGTATCTACAACTTGGCCATTAGCGCCGGGCCTACAGGTTGTCACCCTTTTATAATGCCAACTGCACGTGGTCGGTCACCCATTCAAGTACTAACCACGCCCGACGTTGCTTAACTTCGGTGATCTACGGGAACCGGTGTATTCAACATGGCTATGGCCGTTGGCTTGAAGCATTTCTTATTTTTATTCTTGTTTTTCAAAACAACTGTAAGGTTTCAACAGTCGGAGATTGTTTACGGCCTTGAAAGTGTCGAAATCGAAAGTATATTATATTTAAATGTTGAAGGATTATCTCGTCTATTTATGAAATCTCGTATCTTAAGGTGGTTAACCATTGCTAAACCACGGCCTCGCTTTGATCCTACGGGTGAAAGCTATTTTGTATTTTCTATACTTCATTCTTGAGAATATCTAAAGTATTGAAGTTTTTAAATGAATGAGACTACATCATGTTGAATAATTTACAGTTGCATATACACTGATTAAGATCTATTATAAGAGATGTACACATTGAAGTCAAAATAGAGACGACATTGTGAAGCAAACATAATGCTATTATTGAATAGATAATAAAGAATTTCTTCCTTAGGTCCTGTATTTTATTAAGTCAGTTAGATATTCCTGTATTATATAATAGCTACAATATTTTATTTTTGCTTTTCCGTGGATATTTTTTTTTTTCAGTGTGTAAATAGTCATGATATGAGTTAGGTCATAATAGTTTAAAAAAACTACATTTTATAATAAAAAATGAGTTGTTATTGTCCAATTGGTAGTTTGAATTTCTAGCCTAAATCAGAGCGATTAACAAAAAAAAGTCCGACTCGCAGGAACTGCAGCATCTTAGCGCGGTTCCGTTCATGTCCCTAGTGCCATTTGATAAGCTTAGAAAAGAAATAAACTTATTTTTTTTATATATCTCGTGAAAATTGTCAAAATCCTCTCGAACATCTCGAATAAAAGTGATATTAAGGCGTCAGGGACACCGACAGTAGCTAACTTTTACACAGAAGCGGAAATTACAGAATCTGGCTCTCATTCTAAAGCAAAGCTCTATAAATCAATACAAAATATGCCTAATAAAGCCTTTCTAGTGGATACAGAAGCATGGGCGTATATGGGGGGGGGGGGGTGAGGGGGCTGCAGCCCCTCCCGAAATTTTGAATTGATGATAAAAACTTCTCGTAAAACCCTTAAAAATAAATTAAATAAGATCACTTAGTTCATAAAACATATTTTATTTTACGTGTAATAGCGTTTTAGTTGCCTAAAACTATTCCAAGCTCTAAATATTTAGTATTCCATACCCTGGAAATGGTCTCAGCCCCCCCCCGAAATTGTTTTTATATACGCCCATGTACAGAAGGATCAAGAAGAAGTACACAAGATTGAGTAGAATACCCTGCCTAATATAGCCTATATAGAATAATATGCCGAATAAAACCTATCTAGTTAATACACAAGGACAAATAAAAGTCTTGACGAATAACAAGTCAAGAAAAAAAATTTATTTAACAAAATAAAACAAAGTTTAGTTGCCCAACTACAATAGAATAATATACCTAATTAAGTCTATGGAGTAGATACAAATGGACCAAAAACAAGTCTTGTGGAATATTGTTTTTTTTCTAATTAAATACTTTTTATCAATATTTAGTATATAACCTTTGTTGAAAACTATTGATTGCTAATTGATGAATCGGTTTACAACTAAGTAGTCTTTATGAATATCTAGTATATAACCTATGTTTGGATATGTGTTTTTGGGGTGCTCTCCGACTAGGCTTTGTATTTGTGTCGGCAGATACCTGGGGTATATGTACAGCTCTTGAGGATTAACTCTTAGCAGGTAAATTTCCTGCGGACCTTCTGCTTCTACGGGCATTGAACCGCCATATTCGCTCATAGTATCTAACCGTTGTGAAGTTTATTTTTTGGATATAGGACTTAATATACATATGTAGACTAAATCATAGCAAGAAGTAATCCTCCGTCGTCGGTTCTTAACTATGTAGACTCGCTAATGTTATCCAATCTTAGATACATCGTATTTAAAATCCACAGCAAAAACACGACATTTCATCAGAATCCCCTGCTGAATAAAACTTATATAGAATAATATGCAAAATAAAGCCTATCTAGTGGATAAAAATAGAGGAAAAAAGCCGCTCGTGGTGGTAGAAAATCTTAAAAGTATTTCGCTCAGAAATCTCCGAAATATTGTCACTAATTTTACGTATCCTGTTTTATAGCCAAATAGATTTATATTCTATAATCAATAAGAAAAACCTACTAACAATAAAAAACTATGGGTAACAGATGAAAATAGGGAATACCAAGAATAATTCTAAAGAACGAAATCAACACCAGTACTGTAATCTAGATATTCATACGGCATCTTCGAATTCTAACAAACAAAATATTGATTCTAATTATACGTATCCTGTTTTATTGACAAATACATTTGACTACTATAAGCAATTAAAAACACTAGGGAATATGCCAAAGAACTCGGAATAGGAGCCTCGACAGTTTCAAGACATTTGAAGGAAATCGACAAATCCAAAACTGACATTTCATACGGTACAGCCTGATATATTTTTAACAATGAATTACTTTTCTTATTTTAATTAATCTGTTTTATTGTCAAATACATTATCCTACTATAACCAATGAAAAAACAACAAGGAATAAAAACAAACAAGAAGAACCGTTCGAATAAACGAAATCAATTACTTCAAAGTTTAAGCACTTATTTCTCCGATTGACATAGCCTAATCAAAAATTGTTTCAGAATCTTTTTTGTAGAACATTTAGTAAGCTTTCGCATGGTAACCCTCCGTTTACCAATATTCCTAACCGTCTTCGAGATATCAGGGAATGTATACGAAATTCCCAAAACATTTCATGTCTGTTAATAAAATATTTTATTCTAATCCTTCCTTAGCTCCAAACGTAACCGAAATTTTAACATATTAGTGTTGATGAAATTCAAACATGCAGAAAATGTTTCAACTGAATCCCATAATTTTAAGTATCAAAATCAAAGACAAAAAGAACAGTTCGAATAAGCGAAATCAATTACTTTAAAGTTTTAAGCACTTATTTCTCCGATTGACATCGCCTAATCAAAACTTTCATTAGAACTTTTTTTGTAGAGCATTTAGTAAGCTTTCCAATGGTATTCTTCCGTTTCCCAAGATTCTTAACCTTTTTCGAGATATTAAGGAAAGTATACAAAGTTACCAAAACTTTTTTATGTCTGTTAATAAAATATTTTATTCTAACCCTTCCTTTACTCCAAACGCAACCAAAATTTCAACATTTTAGTTTTAATGAAAGTAGAAGATGCAGTAAATGTTTCAACTGAATCCCATGATTCTAAGTACCCAAACCAAAAACGGCATTCAAAAATTATTTTTTCAGTTTTCTCGAAAACGGTTAAAGCTATCGTCTTGAAAATGGTTTCATTCGTTTTCCTAGCCCAAGAAGCCTATAAAACGAGTACTTACAAGCTTATGAACTCAAAAACGTAAGCGTTACGATTTTTTTTGCGCGAATTTCGCCCCAAACGCCATCTTCCAGTGGGCGGATTTTGCTGGTTAACGAACTTGACCTTTCAAATTGGATGACAGATTTTTGTACCAAATTTCATCAAAATCGGACCATCAGGGAAGCCAGAAATGAGCGAACAGACAAATATATATATATATATATAAATAAATATATACATATATATATATATATATATACAAATTTGAACCACCGTTATTTTCGGTCTCTAGGGGTTCTGAAACGCGAAATTTTCTTGTCGGCACGTCCGGATTGTTTCATTGTATCAACCTTATAAGCGGGGTTCCTCCCTATGGGGGAGGGAGGAACCGCGCTAAAATGGGCATAGTTGGGATTAATAACAGAATACATTTATATAATATATATTTATATATTATCATTCCTTCAGGATGTGCTAAAATTCAAACATTATCTACTGTAACTAACATTGTTTTGTTTTTTTTTTTTTACTTTTTCCAGTTATGAGCTGAGTGAAGACCCGAATCCTAATACCGTAAGTTTTTACCTCCAAATTTCCCGTTAATACCTTTTGCAAATTAGGAGCAAAAGCAGAAATATTTTAAGTGGGCTGTTAAGGAAACATTTAAACTACCCTTCACTCTGTAATTTTATAAACTAGGCTTTTAGAAATTATTTTTTTCGTTTTACATTATCTTTTACATGATATTATTTAAAGAGAGCCAATTTATCATCGCTTTGAGGAAATGAAAGATATACTCAAAAAAATTGAATTTTGAGTTACTAATTACAATACAATTCTAAAAAAAACTTTTAATAAGTATCTATCAAAGATTACTACCAATTTTAAGAACAATTTATGGATAAATGATTCTGTTCATTGGATTATTTAAAGGAATGCAGCTATTGTTGTTGCCCAAGCCAGGAACCAAAGATTACTACCGTTAAACTTTTTTTTAAAGTTCAAATCCCGAGCAAGCACTAAAGATTAGTACAGACCACACTATCTCCCTAGTGTGACGTATGGTAATGAATCAGATACCTCTATAGTATCTGCCCCTCAGGGCCCTCGAGGCCTGGTACGGGACTGATTTTTTTTTTTTTTTTTTTTTTTTTTTTTTTTTTTTTTTTTTTTTTTTTTTTTTATATATACATGTTTGCTTGGACTATTTTTGTTAAGTATTAACATGAATCTAGAAATATTTTTAACTTGTCCAGCTTACAAAACTAGAAGAAATAAAAAAAAATATATTTAAAACAAAATAGAACTGAAAATAACTATCCCCAAAAAAACATAAATGTGAAATAGAGGCCAAGTTCCTGCCCCCACAAAGAAACACTCCCTTCCTCAAAAATATACCCTCCTAAAACCCTCCAAAAATGCCTTACCATTCTACACTCCAAAAAAGTAGTATGAGTTGGTGTATTAATTCAACCTAAAATATTTGCCAATACAAGAGATGATACAAGAAAGAAATGTCCAAGTTCATTACTTGGAAGACCTCATAGTTACTTACTAAGAACAGAAAGACACTTCAACTGACCTTTAAAAACAACAACAAAAATACTTATATCCAGTTACTAAAATATCACTTTCCTCAACCAGGTATATTCTTAAACTTGGCAATGTTTTTGTGCCGAAATTATCTTTAGAGAAAAACTAAACATTGCCAAGTTTAAGAATATACCTGGTTGAGGAAATTGAGGAAGGGTCTTTGGATTCTGCATAAGGTTCTCCTTACTGCTTGATAATTGATACCAATAATCAACCTACATACATCTAATCACTAGACTAGAAAAGTTAGAAGCTCTTCCAGATGACAGTACTCTAGAGGAAAAATTGATTGCTCTCGTAACTAAACTATTACAGTGTAAAACACAGGAACCTTATCCCGAGGATAAAGATCACAATAGGGAAAGTGCAGAAGGCCTTCAAGAAAAATATAAGAACAAAGACGATACCTTTTGGGTTTGTGATCCTAAACTTTGTAATTTAGATGGCTCGATTTTGAAAAACTTAGTATCTGCTTT
Organism: Gonocerus acuteangulatus; assembly: GCA_946811695.1. Classification (NCBI taxonomy): domain Eukaryota; kingdom Metazoa; phylum Arthropoda; class Insecta; order Hemiptera; family Coreidae; genus Gonocerus; species Gonocerus acuteangulatus. The sequence goes on from OX328125.1 coordinate 73,479,682, forward strand.
GAAGTATATTATGCAGTGAACCCCTACGACTTTATTTACTACATTTAAGAAAGAAGTCCCAACTGTTTTTGTTAAGATGCGTCGTTTTTTAAAACATCAAATATAGGTTCTCCTTACCAAGACGATTCATTTGATAACCCACATGATGGGTTTCAGAAGGAATGATTGCATTTCGATAGGCCAAACGGTGTGAATTCGTATAAGGAACAAACATACAGACAGACAGCTGACAGACGTTTTTGACAAGCATATGACACTACCCGGATAAAGACCGACATCTGTGTCAAATTTTGTCAAAATCTGTCAAACGGTGTGTATTTGTATAAAGAACAAACAGACAGACAGACTGCTGATCGACAATTTAACCTAGCCTATGATTCTCCCCGTATCAAGACCCATCTGTGTCCCAAGTTTGGTCAAAATCGGTCAAACGGTACGGATTTGTAAGAGGAACAAACATACAGACAGACAGCTGGTATAAGATTTTTACCGAGCCTATATGCGTCAAATTGTTTCTTAAAACATCAAATATAGGTTCTTCATACCGAGACAATTCATTTGATACCCCACATCGTGGGTTTCGGACGGAATGATGGGTTTCCGAAGGAAGTACAAAACTGGCACGCCCTCTCCCCGGAAGCGGAGTCAAACACAACTTTTCACGATTTTTCGATTTTTTCCTTTAATAACGTCTTCATATCTATCTTCATGCAAAATTTCAAGTCTCTAGCATCATGGGAAGTGCCTAATAATTTTGATGAGTCAGTGAGTGAGTGAGTGAGTGAGTCCTATAAATCCCGATTTTCGATCGCTTATATCTCAGAAACTATTCGATGTAGAATTATGAAAATTTCCAGTTTTACTCACATCTAGTAGTATAATACCTGTGTAAAATTTCATAACTTTATCTTTATCTGGTTGAAAGTTATGAGAGGGTAAAAATCGGCTCTAAGACCGCCTGTAATATACACACAGTATGCTTAGGCCGGAACTTGGCCTGGCGCACTACCGTGCGCCTAGATATTTGAAAAATACTCAGTAATAATTGCGAGGCTGCGTATTGTACACACACACATGCCCACCACCTCTTCAGTAGGCGTTGTCCAACGTCCAATCATTGTGGTGAATGAAACAAAAAATATTTCTCGGTTGGTATTAAATCAATAGAGCATGTTGATTATGTTTATTGTCGTCCATGTTCAAAAATTAAAAAATATTAATAATCCTCCATGCTATATGAAGTAATTATGTTATATAAATACAAAATAAAAATCTTAAACGAACGACCTATAACATAATACAAAATTATTGAAAATGTTATTTCTCGATGAGATACTTCTTGTGCTTCTAAACGAGTCAAAGTGACTAAAGAAGAATACGGCTCGTCGCTCAGAAATTGTAGGTTGCGAAAACTACATGTTCCTTAGGACTGTAATTTAGTTTTGCCAACTTCCTCTCGGCAATATAAGCTAACAATTGTACAATAGATATAACTAGGAACCTCTTTACGTTCCACTATCGTAAGAATCCTTTGTTAAATATTTGGAAAAATTATAAAGTACAAATCACTGTTATTTTGCTTTTCTAATTTTGTCAAGACCCGGTGGCCGTGAGTGTTAAGGTGCGTGCATACGGTGTCTATAGTTGAGGGTACGATTCTCCTTTATGAAAAAAAAAAATCATAATGTTCACCTTCATTCTTTAATGAAATAATAAATTTAGTAACAGTAAAGTTTATAATAAATAATATAACAAGATCAACATCCACCAGGGCTGCACGAAGAGTTTTTTAACTTGCTATAATTTCTGTTAAAAAAAAAAAGAAATTATCTAGATCGTTCTCTAAAACGTATGCATGTTTATTAATTATATTACATTCTTTCTAAAGCTCCACGATTACGGAATACCCATTAAGGTCTGAGTGGGCATCATCGTTCTTAGCTCCCGCCGCTTCTACTAACTTCAGTACTCCAGTATGATGAGCGGTCATCATTGTCTGTTGGTTCAATCAGTTAGCTCCTGAATCTTCCTAAAATTGTGGGGAAATAAATTACATGTTCCCTCCACTGATAAACTACTGTAGCACTAATTAATCCTAAGTTTGCTGAAGGATATATATAGGTATTGTTTTAATATCAGCTGAGAAATTTTAATATTTGAAACATAAAATCATTACTAATTTTTATTACCGTTTTAAGCTAAATAATCACTCTGTTTTTCTTTCTTTTATTTTTCTTACTAGGGGAAATTACATTTTTAGATTTCCTTGTACATTTTGGTTGGTGAATTTAATTACTGCCAACCCCGTTCTGTACGTTTCTATAAGTTTTTGTTCCAGACACGTCGCACTAGTATTTCTAAAGTGACACAACTCAAAAATCAATTCAATCAATACTTTTTCATTTATGACTATGAAAGACATATTAAATATCTCATTATCAACCATCAAAACTGTATGTACCTAGCTACGGAGCTTGTACACCAGAGGGCACTTGTGTCACTCTTCCTGTCTTAATGCTATGCCACCTACACAGGCCAGAGTGACACATTTTCAGTTGAGTTTTATTTTGAGTTGTGTCACTTTAGAAATAATAGTGCGATATGCCGTTCTATAGGTTATTTTGAAGCATCCGTGATTTTGTAGAAAACCTCCCAAGTTTCTCTGCTTGTACACATTATTTCTTAACGTGCTAAAAAACTTGACCGGGCTAAAAAAGGCGCCGAATTACTGCTCCTGAAAATATCTTATGTTCTTATTATTTGGGGATTTGTGCTGTTGTTATTCTAGTTGTTTTGCTATTTCGCCATTAGATAGCACATTAGATATGACGACTAAACTCACAAATGTGGAGAGGAACACAAAGAATTATGAAATGTCCGCTTGGGGTGAGGGTATCACTAGCCAAATGAATTCCGTGTGTCCTCCACAATTCCCTTTTATTGAATGTGGCTGTCAAAAGGTTAAAACATAACCAGTTACTTAAACTCAATAAATCTGCTGCTTGGCGTATCGCCTTTAGGTATTCAAGAAAGTAGGTTAAGGCATTTCAATACTCAATCTCTCATGTAAAAAGATTTATATAAAACCTAGATCCTGGAAAAATTCCAGAAATATTATCCAGCAAAAAAAAATCCAGAGATATCTCCCACTTTCTTGGTCTGTCGGTCGGAATGATTCGCCTTTCTCCGTCCGTATTCAATGTGATTTAGACCATATTTTGGATTCCGATGAGGTCTGAAAGAGATTCCTCCACTGAGCCGCCGACAATTCTGTTACTTTTTTTTTTTCATTTCAATTTTCTACACATTTGACGACGCGGTGGGTAAAACGGTAACGGTGCATTTGGTAGTTTTTGCCGCTCCGTCAACCCTGACTCCCCCCAGGTTCCCAAGAGAGGTGAGGGGGCACCTGCCTCTTCTTTCGTCATGCCTTCGGGAAGATTTCCGTTTCTCATCAGCCCCAAGTCATGAGTGGAATTACACTCCCAGACCCACTTTTTATATAGATTTTTGGATGATTCCCTTTTTTCTTTTTTAAGATCACCCTTTTTTTTTATTCTGAGAATATCATACTCCTAATGATAAGATAAAAGTAAAGGATCGCAAACAAAGAAACTAGGGTTTTTGGGAGAGGAAGGATGAAGTAACGCATTTTGATTTAAAATTGACTTACTATTTTAGATAAATCACGTCTCATAATTACACCTAAATTTACAAGAAATCAATTCCTGCTGGGTACGTAATTGATACTTTGAGTGCCGTGCAGAGAGCTTTTTTGTTTTTCTTTTTCAACGAGATATGGCCTACAAAAACGTTTTACCTCTTATTAGAAGATTTCGCTCCCTAGCTTGTTTGTGAATTTTACTAGCCAAGATTATAAAAAGCCCGACTCGCAGGAACTGCATCATCTTAGCGCGGTTCCTGTTCATATCCCTATTGTCATTTGAAAGCTTAGAATAGAAAAATATAATATTTTCCTCGGCCTTTGTTCAAAGGGCTTTATGAATTTACCTGGTCGGGTCCGCCAGACCCTAGAATCCTCTTCTACCGATACTTCATTTCATTCGTGTCAATGAATTGGAAAATATCAAAAATTTTCACATATTCCTGTGTTCTTTTACTATAGTAATAATTCTACAAATAAAATCAATTAAAAAATAAAATAAAAAACCAACAGCATGAAGGCAATTGAAAGACGACATCGAATCTCTTTCTCTTGGCAAGCTATATTTCTAACAATGAATTGTTTTTTTCTTATTTTGCCTAATCTGTTTTATTGTCAAATACATTATCCAACTATAAGCAATTAAAAAATAACAAGGAATAAAAACAGACAAAAAGAACCGTTCGAATAAACGAAATCAATTACTTCAAAGTTTAAGCACTTATTTCTCCGATTGAAATCACCTAATCAAATATTGTTTCAGAATCTTTTTTGCAGAGAATTTATAAAGCTTTCAAATAATTTCTATCCACTTATCACGATGGTAACCTTCTGCTTCCCAAGATTGTCAACGGTTTTCGAGATACTAACGAAAGTATACAAAGTTACCATAACTTTTCTTGTCTGTTAATAAAATATTTTTTTCTAACCCTTCCTCAACTCCAAACGTAACCAAAAGTTTAACATGTTAGTTTTGATGAAATTCAAACATGCAGAAAATGTTTCAACTGAATCCCATGATTCTAAGTAACCAAACCAAAAACTTGATTTAACAACTTTTTTCCGATTTTCTCAGAAACGGTTCAAGCTATCGCCTTAAAAATGGTATCATTCGTTTTACTAGCCCAAGATGCCTATAAAACGAGTACTTACAAGCATATGAACTCAAAAACGTAAGCGTTACGATTTTTTGCGCGAATTTCGCCCCAAACGCCATCTTCCAGTGGGCGGATTTTGCTGGTTAACGAACTTCGAACTAGACCTTTCAAATTGGACGACGGATTTTTGTACCAAATTTCATCAAAATCGGACCATTAGGGACGCCCGAAATCCGCGAACAGATAAATATATATCTATACATATATATATATATATATATATATATATATATATATATATATATATATATATATATATATATTTGAACCACCGTTATTTTCGGTTTCTAGGGGTTCTGAAACGCGAAATTTTCTAGTCGGCACTTCCGGATTGTTTCGTGAGATCAACCTTATAAGCAGGGTTCCTCCCTATGAAGGGAGGGAGGAACCGCGCTAAAATCCAACTAAAAAATTAATCAATCGAAAATAAAATTGGGTACTCACTCAGGAAAATCAGGTAAAATTTCGAAACCCACGGAGTCTTCTAAGTTAAAAGTAAAGTACGTGACTGCTTAGTATTTGTGTCAGTTTATAATTAATTCTTAGTAGTTTCGCAGTAATTCGCGCAAAAAAAATCGTAACTCTTACGTTTTTGACTTCATAAGCTTGTAAGTACTCGTTTTACAGGCTTCTTGGGCTAGGAAAACGAATGAAACCATTTTCAAGGCGATAGCTTTAACCGTTTTCGAGAAAATTGGAAAAATAGTTTTCGAATACAGTTTTTGGTTTGGGTACTTAGAATCACGGGATTCAGTTAAAACATTATCTGCATGTTCTTCTTTCATTAAAACGAATATGTTGAAAGTTTTGTTACGTTTGGAGTTTAGGAAGGGTTAGAATAAAATATTTTATTATCAGACATGAAAAGTTTTGGGAACTTTGTATACTTTCATTAATATCTCGAACACGGTTGGGAAATCGTGGTAAGTAGATAGAAACTATTTGAAAGCTTACTAAATTTTCTACAAAAAAGATTCTAAAACTATTTTTGATTAGGTTATGTCAATCGGAGAAATAAGTGCTTAAATATTCAAATGCGTCTGTTTTTAGCGCGGTTCCTCCCTCCCCCATAGGCAGGAACCCCGCTTATAAGGTTGATACAATGAAACAATCCGGAAGTGCCGACTAGAAAATTTCGCGTTTCAGAACCCCTAGAGACCGAAAATAACGGTGGTTCAAATTTGTATATATATATATATATTTTTATATATATATATATATATATATATATATATATATTTGTCTGTTCGCTCATTTCTGGCTTCCCTAATGGTCCGATTGTGATGAAATTTGGTACAAAAATCCGTCTTCCAATTTGAAAGGTCAAGTTCGTTAACGAGCAGAATCCGCCCACTGGAAGATGGCGTTTGGGGCGAAATTCGCGCAAAAAAAATCGTAACGCTTACGTTTTTGAGTTCATAAGCTTGTAAGTACTCGTTTTATATGCTTCTTGGGCTAGGAAAACGAATGAAACCATTTTTAAGGCGATAGCTTTAACCGTTTTCGAGAAAATTGGAAAAATTGTTTTTGAATATCGTTTTTGGTTTGGGTACTTAGAATCATGGGATTCAGTTGAAACATTTCCTGCATGTTCTACTTTCATTAAAACTAATATGTTGAAATTTTTGTTACGTTTGGAGATACGGAAGGGTTAGAATAAAATATTATATTAACAGACATAACAAATTTCGGTAACTTTGTATACTTTCCTTAATATCTCGAAAAAGGTTGAGAATCTTGCAAAACGTAAGATTACCATTAGGAAGCTTACGAAATCCTCTACAAAAATGGTTCTAATGAAAGTTTTGATTAGGCGATGTCAATCGGAGAAATAAGTGCTTAAACGTTTAAAGTAATTGATTTCGCTTATTCGAACTGTTCTTTTTGTCTTTGATTTTGGTACTTAGAATTATGGGATTCAGTTGAAACATTTTCTGCATGTTCGAATTTCATGAAAACTAATATGTTGAAATTTTGGTTATGTTTGGAGTAAAGAAAGGGTTAGAATAAAATATTTTATTAACAGACAAAAAAAGTGATGGTAACTTTGTATACTTTCGTTAGTATCTCGAAAACCGTTGACAATCTTGGGAAGCAGAAGGTTACCATTCGAAAGCTTACTACATGCTCTACAAAAAAGGTTCTAAAGAAAGTTTTAATTAGGCGATGTGAATCGGAGAAATAAGTGCTTAAAACTTTAAAGTAATTGATTTCGTTTATTCGAACGGTTCTTTTTGTTTGTTTATTCCTTGTTATTTTTAAATTGCTTATAGTCGGATAATGTATTTGACAATAAAACTGATTAAGTAAAATAAGAAGATCAATTTATTGTTCAAAATGTAGCGTTCAAAGAGAGTGATCCCAAGGCTTTCCAAATGCCTCTGAGCGGAGGCCTTTCTGCCCGACTTATGGGATAGCTGACCCATACAGGGAAGATTGTAAATCAAGACCTTTCAAGACTGGTTTGTTTGAGATTTCATTTGGATAGGTGTTTCGCTATTGATCTAAACAAAGTAATAACTGTTTCTATTCTATGCCTTCATAAGCACTAGAGATAAGAACGGAACCGCGCTAAGATGACGCAGTTCCTGCGAATCGGACTTTTTTTTCTTATGAACGGGTTTTTGTCGTTCTTTTTGTAATTTTTGTCTCTTTCCCTTGGTTTTTTATTGCTTTTTATTTTTGTAATTTCATATGTTGGGAAAATATATTTTTGTGTAAAACAGGATAGGAAAAATGAGACCAATTTTCTGTTGCTAGAAATAATGAAAATTTTGGAAACTTCGTATACTTCCATTAATATCTCGAAAACGGTTGGAAATCTTCGGAAGCGAAAGGTTCCAATTCGAATGCTTACTAAATGGTCTACAAAAAAGGTTCTGAGGGAAGTTTTGAATAAGCGATGTCAATCGGAGAAATAAGTGCTTAAACTTTGAAGTAATTGATTTTGTTTATTTCATACGGTTCTTTTGGTCTGTTTTTATTCCTATTTTTTCATTGCTTATAGTTGGATAATGTATTTGACAATAAAACAGATTAATTAAAATAAGAAAAACAATTCATTGTTAGAAATATATCAGGCTGTACCGTATGAAATGTCAGTTTTGGATTTGCCGATTTCCTTCAAATGTCTTGAAACTGTCGAGGCTCCTAATCCGAGTTCTAATGGCATATTCCCTATTGTTTGCAATTGCTTATAGTAGCCAAATGTATTTGCCAATAACACAGGATATGTATACTTAGAATACTTTATTTTTGCGGAATCTTGGGATTCTCAGATCCCGTATGAATATCTATTAGGCCCCCTTCGTATATTTTCCTTAATATCTCGAAAAGGGTTAGGAAATCGTAGCAAGTGAAATGTAACAGTTCGAAAACTTACTAAATTCTCTACAAAAAATGTTTTGAAGAAATGTTTGATGGGGTCGTCACATTAGGAGAAATAAGTGCTTAAAACTTAGTTAGTTAGTTTCGTTTATTTAAACGGATCTATTTGTGTGTTTCCCGCAGTTTTTTTTTTCACTGCTCGTTATTTTTGTAATTTCTTATAGCAGTCAAATGTATTTGTCAGTAAACAGGATACGTATAATTAGAATCAATATTTTGTTTGTTAGAATTCGAAGATGCCTTATGAATATCTAGATTACAGTACTGGTGTTGATTTCGTTCTTTAGAATTGTTCTTGGTATTCCCTATTTTCATCTGTTACCCATAGTTTTTTATTGCTAGTAGTTTTTCTTATATAAATCTATTTGATTATAAAACAGGATACGTAAAATTAGTAAGAATATTTCGGAGATTTCTGAGCGAAATGCCTTGTAAGATTTTCTACCACTACGAACGGCGTTTTTCCTCTATTTTTATCCACCAGATAGGCTTTATTTGGCATATTATTCTATATATGTTTTATTAAGCAGGGGATACTGATGAAATGTCGTGTTTTTGCTGTGGATTTTAATTACGATGCATCTAAGATTCGGTAACATTAGCGAGTCTACATAGTGAAGAACCGACGACGGAGCTAGACTTCTTGCTATGATTTAGTCTACATATGTATATTAAGTCCTAAATCCAAAAAATAAACTTCACAACGGTTAGATACTATGAGCGAATAGAGTCGGTTCAGTGCCCGGACTGAACCCTCCTAGCAGGAAATTTACCTGCTTGGAGTTAATCCTCAAGAGTTGTAAATATACCCCAGGTATCTGCCGACACAAATTCAAAGCCTAGCTACGCAGTCCAGGCAACGAATGCTTGAAAACAGCTATAGGTAGAAATGTTTGGAACACAATTTTTGACTTCGTAACTTTGTTTGGGCCGGGGGGAGGGGGGGTTTAGAAGGTCCCATTTTTCGGGTGTTCACTAATATCTCGGAAACCCTGCGTCCTAGCGACATGACTATTCTATAACAAATGAAAGCTGATTAAATTTCATACAAGTTCTATTCCATAAAGTTTTTCGAGATATCTTTAGTTTTCGAAATATCCGCTCTTGATAGTCTGTCATTTTGGGGAAAAACACTTTTGCCGTAGATTTTTTCCCCGTTTTAACCGGATAACTCTTCAACGATGTACCAAAATAATAGATAACGGTTATAGGGCTGTAGAGTATTGCATTCCCTCCAATAATATATATTACTTTGCTATTTTATGTATTTTCCTTCAAATGTAAAAATAATTTCAGTGTTCATCATGAAATCTGAAATCTAGCGACCAACAGCCTAGGAAACTAAGAGTTATAGTGGAAATGTTTGGAACACAATTTTTAACTTCATAACTTTGTTTTGGCTAGTTAGGTGGTCAACATATCAAAAGTTTGCCCAGTTGCCTTTGAGCCGGGGGGAGGGGGGTTTAGAAGGTCCCATTTTTCGGGTTTTCACTAAAATCACGGAAATCCTGCGTCCTAGCGACATGACTATTCTATAACAAATGAAAGCTGATTAAATTTCATACAAGTTCTATTCTACAATACAAGTTCTGGAAATAACACAGTTCCATACATAGGTTATATACTAAATATTCATAAAGATTACTTAGTTGTAACCCGATTCATCAATTAGCAATCAATAGTTTTCAACAAAGGTTTTATACTAAATATTGATAAAAAGTATATAAGGAGAAAAAAAAAACAAGATCCTCAAGACTTGTTTTTAGTCCATTTGTATCTACTCCATAGACCTAATTAGGTATATTATTCTATATATTGACTCGTTATTCGTCAAGACATGTTATTTGTCCTTCTGTATCTACTAGATAGGCTTTATTCGGCATATTATTCTATATAGGCTTTATTAGGCAGGGTATTCTACTCAATCTTTCTTGTACTTCTTCTTGATCCTTCTGTACATGGGCGTATATAGAAAACAATTTCGGGTGGGGCTGGGAAAATTTTGGGTGGGGGGCTGAGACCATTTCCAGGGTATGGAATACTAAATATTTAGAGCTTGGAATAGTTTTAGGCAACTAAAACGCTATTAAACGTAAAATAAAATATGCTTTATGAACTAAGTGATCTTATTTAATTTATTTTTAAGGGATTTACGACAAGTTTTTATCATCAATTCAAAATTTCGGGAGGGGCTGCAGCCCCCCCTCACTCATATACGCCCATGCTTCTGTATCCACTAGAAAGGCTTTATTAGGCATATTTTGTATTGATTTATAGAGCTTTGCTTTAGAATGACAGCCGGATTGTGTAATTTCCGCTTCTGTGTATAAGTTAGCTACTGTCGGTCTCCCTGACGCCTTAATATCACTTTTATTCGAGATGTTCGAGAGGATTTTGACAATTTTCACGAGATATATAAAAAAAATAACTTTATTTCTTTTCTAAGCTTATCAAATGACACTAGGGACATGAATGGAACCGCGTTAAGATGATGCAGTTCCTGTGGGTCGGACTTTTAATATTTCTTCAAATGGGGGGTTATTTATCCTTTGGCTAAATGAGATATACTCAGAATTAATCAACTTTGAGTTGTGATAGTGTCGACCTTGCCCCGAACACGCCAGGCACAGAAAGCTTAGCCCTGATCAGCTGACTGGAAGAGTCCCGTTGAACTGATTGTCGTGTGAGTAAAAAGGGAACTGACATGTAGATAGGGAGCTATGAGCGTGCCTCACAAGTAGCGGTATACTAACTACGATATACTGCCTGTGTCTTGAGTCGGATCTTTGTCAGAGACTCCCTTCTAACGGGTCTCGTTCTTGTTCAGAGCAATCGACCGAGTATTAGCCTTCCAGCAGTTCATCTGATACAAGAGCCGGATCATCCCAGTTCACTAGCGCACCTTCTTAATCCCTCCGAGAAGGGATTCAACACCTTCCAGTAGACCCTCATTAACGAGAACCGTTTCCACTTACACCGTTATGTGCCCTATGCCATAATCTTCTAAATTCCAACACTTCGAGAACTGCGTCATTTTGGCGCGTTTCTGTAAGCAACTTTGTCTGATGACAGAAAAAGATCCCATTAAAAAAGTATGGAACAAAGAAAATAAACCTTAATTGTACTTTACAAACATTACGGTCTTCGGGTTTTGAACGTGTCTTCACTTTCTTTCACCAGAACGTTTCACCAGAAGTAACCCTGAGGAAGCCAGCAGTATGACTGGTGAAACGTTGGTCAAGAAAGTGAAGACCCGATCAAAACCCGAAGATCATAATGTTTGTAATGACTCGGACCGTGGAATCCTACGAATTAAACTAACCGTAATTGTATTTCGGCCACACACGAATAATATCAATAAAAGAATTATAAATAAGATATAAAAATACGAACAGATCTGACCAGGAAGATTTCTATACAGTGAAAAAAAAAAAAAAAAAAGAAAAACACAGCTGACCTTAAATCATGGAAATTACCAGGACTCAGCACTCCTGACGTAAAGCCCCTACGGCAGTATCCAGCCCTGTTGTCATTTTATGGCACCTTCCAGCTTCTCCATGTCTTCACATATGGGCAGATCATAGGTTAGCTTCTACCTCTTTTTTTTTTCTTCCTTTTTCAGGTGTCAAGGGAAGGTGATTGACCGATTAAAAAGGCCTTCTTTTATTTTTCGCTATTTATTTTTTCAGTAACTCGAGGTCCTTGCATTGAGTAATAAATATTTCATAAATACAAGCAACAGTGTAGCTATATATATTGCAGGGACGATTAACAATGAAAAATTCCATTTTATTAACCTGCAATTACAATTAAAAATCTATTTGTAATTGGGAACTCCCAAGATTAACTAATCTTAATTGCTGATTTCACGAATAAATGTTTCTGCAAATTAATTCTACAATTAACTCCCAATAACTTCTAAAAATAAAGAAAAGACAGTGGTAGAAGAATTTAGGAGATGGTCTTAGGAAGGATATAGAAGGTCGAATTAGGAAAGGTTTAGAAGGTGGTATTAGGAAGAATATAGAAGTTGGTACTAGGAAGAATATAGAAGGTGGTATTAGGAAGGATATAGAAGATGCTCTTAGGATGGATATCGAAGATGGCATTAGAAGGCGATAACTTAATCACTATTAATTTCAATTGTATCTCATGATTCAAAAAATAATTCGCGATTAAAAATGTAATTGTGTGTGTGTGTGTGAATTTTTCACGAAACGTTAAGACAAAATATTACCTGTATATTGTATTCTAAGCTTTCCAAATTACCCAAGGGATATGAAAGGAAATGCTAAAATAGCCCAGTTCCTGCATGTTGTTTTTTTTTTGCAGAGTTTTTCTTTCTTTGATCTTTTTAAGTTTAATTTTATTCTCCTGAGTATTTTTACCTTCCTCCCCCTTAAGTAGGAAGGATAGGCCCCGCCTTAGCACTAACTCTAAATGCAGACCAATAAAACCGAAGAAGCCTGGAGGGGGACTTGAAATGCCAAGGCGAGGAAAGGAGAAGTCCTTCGAGCCGCCACTTAACCCACCTGTGGATTTTTAACTTCGATCCAACGCCCACTTCTCAACCCTCTCCACTTGTTTATTCAATCAAATTTCCATTCTCGAGGGTTTCCTGTAAGAAATAAATTTCAGAACCACCAGTCAGCAATTCTATTTAATTTTATAAATTATTGTTTATTTTTGACACGAACCTTGATATAAAGCTTTCCAATCAGAAATGAATGGAATGGTTTTTCCTTAATCAGCAAAATCGGTCCATTCGTGACTAAGACCTACCAGTTGTCTTTTTTTTTAAACGACAATTTTAAGAAGGAATTTATTTTGTTGGGTCATTCTCTCGAACCACGCAAAGGCTGGGTCGAAAACCTACGTGCCACCACTCTTTCTACGACTAAATCTTTAAGGCTACGATTATTGTGCCTTGTGAGAAATCGTTCCTTTTAAAAAAAATTAGATATTCACTAAGACGCACCCTAACGGATATCATTCTATCATCTGTTGCGTATTGTCAGTTGTTTGACGAGTGAAGTCCAAAGCTAAATATGCTAAATTGAATATAAAATAATATTTTATTTTTCATCTAACTTAATATCAGCATTGATATCGTTAAAATGTAACATTCAAATCCTGATTAGACTTGGAAAAAATCACACTGACATCTTCAAATCGTAAATTTATCTTAATTCAACATTAAGATTAATTAAAATAATATGACTTTGAATGGTACTTTAATGGTTTGAAAATAGATTTTGATTTTTTCCAAGTTTAATCAGCTTTGAATTTTTAATTCCAACCAGTGCTGATATAAAGTTAGATGAAAAATAAAATATTATTTTATGTTCAATTGTATACGCTCGTGAATTATTTACACGTAATTGGATAAACAAGGGAAACAAAACAAAAATCTGGCCAGACAAAGTTGTTGTTAATTTTATTAACTTTCATTTAAAGTGCATTGAAATCGGTTAAGATTTAGAGCCTTTAGCCTTTTTTGAAACATGAAATGTCGTTTGGCCCAACTGTGCACCGGGTACCAGCTATTTAATATAATTTAGGTGTAGCATGGCAAGCCGGGTAACAGCTAGTATATTATTAAAAAAATGAAAAATGCAAGAATAACAGGCAGGATTCGATAAATCATTTGCATATTTTATAATATAGGTATTTGTGTTTTTGTTTTAATATTGGTTGGAGGCTCGGTGGCCGTGAGGGCTAAGGTGCGAGTACTCCGTAACTAAGATCGAAGGTTAGATTCCCACTAGGGGGTGATGGCTTTTCTTTGGAAAAAAAAAGAAATGCATCAAATTTTGGGTGGTTGTTCAAATTTTAATAAATAAATTGGTTATTTGAGTAGTTTATTAATGCTTTGGCTGGCTGTTATGTGAGGACAGTAAAATACATAATTGACCAATTCCAAGCCTGTATGAAAAAACTTCGTCCCGGCGAAGTTTACCATGCTCAAGAATACTGCTATTTTATTTAAACACTTGTCAAACGGCTGAAAAAATAAATTTCCGTTGATATGTTATGGAAGATGTAACTCTTAAAGAAATAACTTAAATAAGCCTAAAATCTTATCCTAATCAACAAATAATGAGTATTAGCTGTTACCCAGTGTGCCATGCTACACCTAATTTCTGTCTATGACTCTCCCCGTATCAAGATCTACTTGATACCCAGTTACGAAAATCGGTCAAACGATGTAAATTTGTTTTAGTTCAAAATGATACCCGGCAGAGGCCAGCACAACAGCACTTCATCTAACAGCCGACAGAGGCTAGTAGTTGTCGATTCAAAATGGCCGCCTGAATGGTTCAGTGTAGCCAATTTTTCTTGAACAAAACTTTTGACCTTTTGACCAAATTTTTAAATTTGACTATTTTGACCTAGCCTAGGAGATTTCTCGTATCAAGGCCTACCTGTGTGCCAAGTTTGGTCAAAATCGGTCAAACTTTGTAGATTTGTATAAGGAACTAACAAATAAATAACCAAGAAAAACAGACAGACGCGTGATTTTTATATATATAGATAACCTATTCACGATTACGGATTACGGATGTATACAAGAAGAACAATGGAACCTAATTGGGCAGAAGCAGAAGACGCGAAATGCGAAACGATGCCAAGGTCTTGGGTAAGAAGATATCCATACGTGGGAGATGGAAATCTTTTCTGCTTCTAACTCCTCTGAAGTTTTCCTGTAATCTTCCTCTCCTTGACATATACACAGAACCTTAATCATGGAAATACTCCTGGATTCGTCTAAATAAATTATGAGATCGGGATGAGAAATGCCACTGGTTGGAATCTACAAATGGACTACTGCAGGCCATTTTAGCAAGTGCTTTTGGTAAAATGAGTTCGTTTTGAAACTAGCTAACTCGCTCTCCCCCCTTGACAAAAATTCTACATTTTTGACTAAATAGATTATTTTGATGTTTCTAATTTTACTTTCTTATTCTAGATGTTTTCTGAAATTATTATTACGATTATTGCCATTGCAGAACGAAAAACAGTTTTCTTTGATAATGGTAATAAGGAAATCATGACATGGATAAAATTATAGAATGGGAAATAAAAGGAATGATTAAAACCTAATAGATGTTCACGTTTTATTACAAATTATAATTACAGCTTTATAAGTAACAAAGACTAAATCTCATAAAAAAAATTTGTTTAAAAAAGGCCATAAAATATTTTGACCTTAATATTATTTTCCAAATTACAATTAACAATGATTTTAGGCTTATATATATATATATATATATATATATATATATATATAGAGAGAGAGAGAGAGAGAGAGAGAGAGAGAGAGAGAGAGAGAGAGAGAATTACTCCTCAAGTAAACCGTGTCTAAGATGTTTTCCAGAAATCTACAATGAAGGGCTCTGAAAGATTCAACAGAAGGCAGCAAGTGGTTTTGACAGGAATACGAATTGGCCATACCAAAAACGCGGTGTATTATTTTTGTTATTTATTCGGCAATCGCCTCTCGGTTGTTTTTTAACGTGTTATATGTATATGTACATGAATATATATATATATATATATATATATATATATATATATATATATATATATATATATATATATATATATATATATATATATATATATATATAAATATTACTAATACTTTTTAACTGTAGAAATATTTTATAAGCTTAGAATATCAGATATAATTAGCCCGATAAATATTGTAATCTGAAGCCGCCAATTTATCAACCCGACAACAATTAATCCTCATTAAAGAGACATGATGACTACCTCCTGGTAAACATGGAGAAAACAGAAATAAATTACTATTTTTCCAAAGCAATTTTTCTTCATTAGCTTCTTTCTAAGCCGACTTACACAGTTTAAATATAATGCTTTCCGTGCTTTGATTTTTCTTTTCTTTTGGTATTACAACAACAAAAAATCTTCATTAAAGTCATTACAACGTCTATCGCTCTAAATTCATGAAATATATTGTTTTTGAGTGTACACACTAACAACAGAAATACTTTGTATTGTTCCCTCGAAATGCGTTAAAAAGTTGAAGATTATATTGAGCATCCATGAGGTAAATATCATCGAAAACAAAAAATAATACTTTTTTCCTCACCAGAAGAGTCTCTGGTCATCTCTCTCTTGATATTGGAGAACAAAGGTATTATTTTTTGTTTTCGATGATATTTACCTCATTGGGGTTTCTCGGGGTGCTCATTTTAAATCTGCTATTATTTTTGGTGTAAAAAAATGTTTAATGCTAGTTTACTTCAAACGTCAGCATATTTTTGAATTCATTTGACGAAATATAAAGTTTTGTTCAACGATTGTATTTTTCCTTTAATCTACTCTGTAAAACAAATGATTTGGTGAACGAATCATGTCGATATCATATTCTAAACTCGATATATAAAATAAAGCATTTTCAACCTATTTTATTTTATTTCTCAGCTCCTAAGGGGTATTGGACGGAACACGTGTCGACTATTTTCGATGTAGAATCACCAGAAAAAAATGGACCAAATCGCTGACCCGACCACTGTATACTCCTCTTGTTAGAATATTTGAAGTGTACTTTGGAAGTGTACTTTCACCCCTTAAACGTGCGATTGGGCCAATATAAAAAAATACGTATCGATTATTTTCACGTGTTTAATAAATATATAAAATTTCATCAATATCGGCTACGGACACTTGGGGATGTTCCCTTGTGAGTGTTTTCTAGATGCCCGAGTTTTGTATTGGAATGGACCTTCTGTCAGTAAGTCGCGTAAGTCGTAGGATATGGTCAGGTTATTGCGCTCTCTGCAGTTCAAAAGTATATTTTTAAAGGTCAGAGTCTTGTTACAAAATGTGCAAATTAGTCTGCCCCTAATAATTCATAATTTAATTCACGGAATAAAGTTTTAAAATTAATTAATGGAAACCCCTATAAAAGGCTAATGACTCCTCGCTTTATTTTTTAATTTATATTTTTAAAATTTGTCATAGTCCTTCTAGATGAATGCTCCAGAAGTAACAGATTCTTGCGAGAACTCCAATTACAAAACAGGCTGATTTAAAAGTAAACAAACATGGCAAAGTACGTAAGGGCTCTTGCATTATTGGAAATGCATAATACAGAACGTTTTTGTTTAAGTAAACAGTTCCAGATAACACAATTCAAACCTTAGCCCGGGAGGCAGGCAGCGAATGGCTGGATTTACATATATTAAAATAACAAGAGCACCATGTCCCCTTCTCTTCTTATGGAAAGAGGTTGTACAATGCAACTTGCAAATCCTTTTTTCTAGGATCGCGTAAGAGTTTTCTTCATGTGAACTATTCTCTTGGGAAAATTTTCAAAACCTTACTCAATCTACTAATGAACAGAAATGTAAGAACTCTCTTGAATTGAGAGTTGGGGAAAATAGTGCCAAGCAACATTTCTAACAAAACGTAACTGTAGCTGCTATATGTTGGACATTATGTGGGGCTATCTGTTGAAATGGTTAGTGGTAACAAGATTAAATAGCATAAGAGCTTGTAGTCATATTTTAGTAGCTTTTGCTTCATAGGCTGATAGTCCCACAAAATATGCAACATATAGCAGCTACAGTTACGTTTTGTTAAAAATGTTGCTTGGCACTATTTTGCCCTCATACCTTCAATTGTCTCCACCCAAAACTAAATGATCAATGGAAATTTCGAAAAATTTAATAACCTATGAAAAACTCTAGAGGCTGATAAATAAGTAATTACAGAGTGTAAAGGGGGAAATATCAATGCAAAGTAATCATTTTATGAGTAAATTGCTTCTAATGGTAAGATTTGACATCGATTATATCAGACTTATTTAGATTTTACACGAATTACCTCTTCATTCGATTTCCGGGGAAGATTAAAGCGCACTAAAACAACTTCATTCTTGTC
Organism: Gonocerus acuteangulatus; assembly: GCA_946811695.1. Classification (NCBI taxonomy): domain Eukaryota; kingdom Metazoa; phylum Arthropoda; class Insecta; order Hemiptera; family Coreidae; genus Gonocerus; species Gonocerus acuteangulatus. Next base: position 73,497,802 of record OX328125.1, read on the forward strand.
TTTAATGAATACTTAAAACGGGTAAAAAGTTGCTGTCAGATAAAATATCTGATATTGCCAGAATGAAAAAAACTTATCTTTTGAGGTTCCTATAGTCCTCAAATTCCTTGCTTCTCAAATTAATGAAAGGTAAAATCATTAAAAAAAATGATTGTCGGCTATTTCCCTCTCGTTGCCCAATGACGCGTGGCCTCCTTACCGCCATCTGTCTGCCGAGTTGCGCAATGAACCTGCCCCGTGGAGTAGCGCACCTACCAAGACCGGTCCGATTCGATCAGCGGAATGTTGTAGCCAGCGGAGAGTGGGAACCTAGAGTAAAAGTGAGCGATAGAAGAGACAAGGCCACCTAGCTATATCTGGAAACTGCAAGGCTGCTTGGAATCGACTTACAATCTCTCTACCTGTCCCATAACTTGGTCCAAGAGAAAAACTGGCAACAGGCCTCCAGGTACAACGAAAAACTCTGGTAGAGAATCTTATACTATCTCCTAGGACGTCTTCTGTAAATAAGTTTTTTTTTTTTTTATTATCTACAGAAGTAATAATTTTGGGCCTTTATATCACTATTTCTGGAAAATAATAAATCTATTAACAATACTAGTTCATCATATAATAAACGTACATTAACGCTATGAATCTTTAGATTTCTTAAGGCTATCCAGGATCAAGTAATCGTCACGCGTCGGTAGGATCTCGTGGACATCGCGACGTCACGTTTTCAAGGATTACAATACCTCTAACAAATGTAAACTCTGCTACAAAACGTATAAGTGAATTTAACGTTTGATAACAGACTGTGAAATCTTTGAGGGGTTCGATTACCTTCAGCGGCACAATAACGTGGCCAAAATACATCCCCAAGCATTCGTTGAAAAAATCGGTATGTTAGACGGTGACGTTCCTTACGTCCCAAAATGACTTTTGGAGAAACAGGACGATACTCCATCAATATAAACCGGATATTCTTGTCGGATTCGACAAGGAAAATAAGACAGGTGATTTTGATATCGCATTCCGCAATGATGAGAATATCCAGAAGTGTTACGCCCATAAACTGCGAAAATATCTGAACGGCCTGAGTGCTGAAAGATTTTTATAAAGTAGATTCCAAAAGCAACTATGCCACAACTGCTCACTTGAAACTCTTGGAGGGACTTATTAAAAATCCCCTTACCCTCTATTTTATTTTTTTTTTTTTTATTTTTTTTTTTTTATTGTTTGGAAGGGTGTTATTTTATTTTTGTTGGCTTGCTAACCTCTGTATTAGATTCGATAATCAAGTCACTGATATCGTCCGGTGTACTATAGAATGGCTTATACGAATCCCAGTACATTCCGAAGCTTGAATGTCCCCAAAATTGGAAATTCTCCTCACTCGAAATACTGCCAAAAATAATGGTATTGTAGAGGCAAATTACAGTTAAACATCAGCTTTGGAGATATATCTGAACTGTTGCTCTTCCGAGAAGCAATGAACCTTTGAGGATTCCTCTGCTCCTTGTAAGATCTTTATCTTTCGCCGAATCTTATAATACTCTTTTGTGAAACCAGCCTGCTAAAATATATCTTTGGATTATCTCTTTAATCTTTCGCCGGAGCATAACCCGGCATCGCTTTTCATCTCTCCTGAAATTCAGTGAGTTCATTCTGATGATTGTTCGCGATTAGGCACTGATCATATATCGCTGATGAAGGAAAACGTATGATTCCGAATACGAACATGAACGCCATCCAGGGAATAATGTCCTTGGGCCCCGGTTACCATGTTCGTACTTTGGGATTTGTTCGTTTTATCGCAGTCAGGATATTTTTATTTTTTTTATTTTTATTTTTTTTTAAAGCTTTTTATTTCTGGCGATCCGCAACTCAGATTTTATAAAACATCTATAAAAACTAAAATAACCAAATACTATAGTTATGTATTTTTATTTAAATATAATTAACTAATTAATTATATATAATTTATGGATTTTTTAATGGACTTTTTTTATAAGTGTTCAACTTCAATAGTTTTTATTAAGAATATGATTAATGACCATGAAAGTAATTCTTGCAAAACAATTATTGTATTATAATATTATTTATACTAAATAAATAAGGTAAGTTTGTAAACAAAATCCAGTATTAAAAAAAGATATGTTTGTTTTGAAAAATATTAGTTAATATTATTCTTAAGATAAATTGGACAAGAGCGTTTTTCCTCTAAGCCTTCGCAGAACCAGTTCTAGTTCATTGACGCAAAATAAAAAGGTGTCCGAAACCTGTTTTCCATTTTATTAATGAATCCAGACCGAAAAATATATATTTATTGTACTTTTCATAAAATACATAAATATTTTGACATAAAATAACACGATATTTTGATATTAATTAGTATATATATATATATATATATTACTACATAAAATAAATATTATATACATGGAATCAGTTTTTAAAATTATTGATACTCATTTTTTAAATGGGAAAACCAAAGGAAGAAGAACATCTATGTGTCTAGATAGAAACGTCGTTTTGACTAGACAAATAAATCAATAATAATGGTTTTAATTAGCGCCTATTTTTTAATCAACATCACACTATGCCCTATGTATACATAAAATTAAAAATAGCATTCGATTCAGTATTTGTGTGTGTGTGTGTGTGTGTGTTTGTATAAAACTATGCTTATATGTATAAATATAACCTGTGTATATGCATTTCTAGTACACGTGCTCTAAACCAAAAGAGATTGATTATAATTAGTATGAAATTCAATCAAACTTCATTATGAGATCATATTAGTAGGACAGTAAAATTAATGTACTTGTATACTTGAATAAAAAAAAGAGAGTTTGTTAAATGATTTATAATAAAAAAATAAATAATTCTTTAATTTACATATCATTAGTGATCCAAAATCGTATTAAATGCTAAGTAGAAGTGAACGATAAATAATTGATCAGTGTAATTACAATGTACTAAGCTGTAGTACTTCTACAAATGGTTGAGTTGATAGCTTACATTCCATGTCGTAAAATTAATTAGAGGAACAGCTTATAATGGCCATTTTCGTTCAATTACCACTTCTTACTCCATTACATTTTATTGCAAAAGAAAATTCTCAATTCAAAGAAAGTACTTCATCAAGAAAAGCATTAACATTCTCTTCTATATAATATAATAATTAAACTTAAGAATTACTTTTGTGGTAGACTCTCACCGAAAGGAAAAGTGCTTGTACACCTTTTAGCAAAAATAAAAAAAAATAAATAAATAAATAATTTCGGAATATATTAACTTGTATTTGGTGATCTGGAAAGTTCATAGAAATTTTGAAAATAAGGTCGATCTTAATTCATTCATTATATAATGGATACAAATGTTATTTTTCTTTATATATATGTGGTTTATGTATATTGGTGGTTTTGTTTATACCAATGTATGTGTGTTCATATGCAAACATATGAAATTTTTTGTTGTTGCTTCTGTGAGTTGTTGTTTTTTGTAATATTCTTCTTTGCAAAACATGTGGTATGCCTTATTTTACTTTTTAGCATAAATATGCTTTAGTTTTCTAGTTTTATTTGTGTATACATTTTTTATTTTTGTTTGCTTGGATTACGTTACATTTTTTATATTGCTGCTTAAAGGTAATATATGTTATTTTGCTTTATAGTTTATTATACCATTTAGATCTATTTACGGTGTAAGTTATCCAGCATGTATCTAAATTATTAGCAGAATATAACTAGAATTTTTTCGCCCATGAACCACATTATATTGAATGGATAAAAATAATGAATGAAGAATAAAAAATAAAGACTTATTCTAGAATCAAAAACAAACCAAGGAAAGAATAACTGAATCAATGAATAAATTCTTCTTAAAGAATATATTTGAGGTCGTGGGTTCGATTCCCACTAGGGGTGGTGGCTTTTCTTTCGAAAAAAGAAAAGGCACCACCCCTATCCTGGCTAAAAAAGGGTGGAAACCTATAGATAACACGTCCGAAAATTCGAAGTTAATAATAAATGGACGTTAAAATTGAAATAAATGTATTTGAAATATTGTCCAAAACTGCCGTGTATTATAGAATTAAGTTTTTTTATTCTAACGATAAACCGCCACGTAGAGTGTTCAATGTAAATAAAAAAAAAAAAAAATAGATCTTGAGGAGAAACGAAAATAAAAGTATAACCTAACGAAAGTAAACGAAAACAAAACCAATTCAGTATTAAGTAAAAATATCAAGAAGAATTATATTATGTCTTATAAAAGAAGAGTACATTATGACAGCACGTTTCGCGCCCTGATAGGCCATTATCGGAGATGCTTCTACCACAGATAATAGGTAATGTCGCATAGATCATACCATTCATTACATAGCATTAGAAGAGAAAATAAACTAGACTACGAGCTCTTACTCCTAATTCAATTATTTGTCGGTAAATTCCTTATTTATTTTTTTGTGTACTTACACCGATGATAGAAACAAGTTTCTGGAAGAAAGAGTAACGATTACATTACTTCAATAGCTGCACTACTTGCGCACATTCTTCTATAGATCTACTAGCTGAACACCCGTGCTTCGTCACGGCAGATAAGTACTTATTTTATTGCGTTAAATAATGCATCATCATGCGACCATTTCAGACCTAATTGAGGGAATAGATTTTCAGTAAAAACGAAACCAACATGTTACTTTCTGCTGGATTCCTAGCCACAATGGCATACATGGGAGCGAATAAAGCAAGACAAGAATTAAATGAAGGCATTCCTTACTCGCACATCCTACAGTCGGATGCTATGGCTCATCTAAAATATCTTATTCACACAAAGTGGCAATACGAATGGTTTGAAAAAACAGATAACAAATTAAGAGAGATAAAATCTACTACCTCTTCTCAGGACAGTAGGCGAGATGAGGTGGTTCTGTTGAGAGTAAGAATTGGCCATACTAATTTCACCCATTCTTACTTATTCAAGCGGGAAGAAATGTCTGACTGTATCAGTTAAACATATTTTCACGGACTGTAGAGCCTACGAGAAGATTCGAAATCAACTGGACTTTCATGTTACTCTCTTTGATATGAATTGTGTCTGAGAACATTGAGATTCCTTAGAGCTACAGATCTGTTCACAAAAATATAAATGATAATTGAAATTAAAAAAGGAAGTAGAATTAAAAAATAGTTGGATGGGTGTGCCCCTCTGTGTGTGCGTGTGTGTGGGTGCTATTTAATGAGTGCGTTTAAATTTCATTTTTAAGTATTTTTTAACCATTTTTAATCCCTACGTTATATTATATATTTAAAATTAGGTACTTAATAAATTTATATTGATTTGATTAAATATTTTGATTCTAACAGCTCATTCATTGTGAAACAATGCATTTTCAATCGTACATATATACATAGGCACCTATGACCCTAGTGGTTGAAGTGCCTTATAAAAAAAAAGAAATGTATCATCAAAATTAACGCTACTATATTATATTCCATATTTAAAATTCGCGGTTTGCAAGCAGCGACGTCTAGCTTTAGTGAAAGCAAACAGCTGGACTCCACTTTACTATGGACGATCGATAACTCAACATCTATTTTCTTGTGATCGGTGTCCGGTGAATGGGAGATGTGATTCTGTCCCAATTTGGTGACTTCCTGTAAAACATAAACATTTCTTTAAATATACACTGACATTCCACCTTGGAGAGTAAAGAACTTAAGGATTGACTTAACATTAACAAATACAAAAAGACTGACCCAACTTCTACTGTATTTTATAGAAATCTAGTAAACTTAATGATGCGACAGGATACTGACACGTTGTACATTTGCAGTGACGGTTCCAAGACTAAATTCGGAACAGGAGCAGCTGCAATTGTTGACGACAACACTTACCTACTGAAACTACCCGACGAGACGACTGTATATACAGCTGAACTGCACGGAATACTGTTAGCACTAACAAACGTTCAAGACAGAATAAATCGACACATAACTGTTTGCACTGACTCCTTAAGTTCGTTACTCTCCATCCAAAACATGTACAGTACACATCCAATCATCAGTAACGTATTATCACAAATATATAAACTACAAAACAATAATACACACATTACGTTGCTATGGTTACCTGGACACGAAGACATCAAACTCAGTACTGCCGTCGACTTAGAAGCAAAACTAGGCATTCAAAGACCAACCTTTGACTTACATACTGTGACTTCATCGGACTTCTACAAAACATTACTGACTTACATTCAGTTCGAATGGGAAAGTGAGTGGTATCAAGCAGAAACAAAATTACGGGAAATTAAAAATACAACGAAAGCCTGGTCAAAGGAACACTTCTCTCGACGAGATGATGTTATTTTAACCAGGCTTCGAATTGGACACACTCTACTTACCCATTCGTACTTACTAGAAAGAAAGGACAGACCAACTTGTAAATACTGAAATGAGACTCTGACAGTTAAATATACTTACAAACTGCAGACAACTCTTTAACTTAAATATGCCCCACGACTTACACGACTTACTGACAGAGGGTAGCCCACACATCCATACAATCCTCAAACATTTGAAAAACACATATTTATACAACAAGCTGTAAATAGTTCACTTAACTTTCACATCCACTATTTCAACATTTTATGTTTACATCTAATTATTACTTTAATGTTACTATTTGTTCTGTTTTTATTTTATTTTTTATTTATTTATTTTTTTTACTTTATCTTCTTTTTCACGTTTTGTTAACATTTAAGTTCTTTATTTATTCATTTACCTTTTCTTTTTCTTTTTTTTTTTCTTGACGTAACAAACATAAAATGAGTTTATCGCCAATGTTGCGATGCTCAACAATGAAATAAAAAAAAATAAAATAAATATACACGCACACCATCTTCAAAGCAAAAGCCCTACCATAATGTAGTTGGTAAAACAATCCGTGAATTATGATTATTTTCTAAACACTAAAATAAGGAGTATGTTATCCACCGACATCTTTGTGTCTTCGCCATCTAGGATATATGATCATGTTACCTTAATATGAAAAGTATCTCATCCTATAAGGTCAATTGAATTCGCTGAATACCTGGATTGCTTACAACAACCCCAAAGCCTTCGACAAACCCTTTGATCTTTTGAAGTGTCTTCAAACCCAGGACAGGCCCAGGATCCGTTATACCCGTTCATCCAGTGCTGGAAACTCCACACTGTAAGAAGGAATTCTGCAAACTACCTTCAGGAAGGCAGAGAACTTTAAGCATTTTCTCATGTTTAAACTTCTAAAAGGGCTAGGGAACTCGTAACCGAAGGAGATACCTCTATAGATGTTGAGGATGCAAATAAACAAATGTTAGCAAAAGGAAGGAGTAAGTGTTCCCATTAAATGTTTATCTGTAAGCCGCTCCCAAGATAGAACAGGATGGCGAAGTGAAGCAAGGTCGTCTTGATAATCCTCCAGGAATTATCTGGTCAGCCTTGAAGGGGTCCTCGCCATGATTGAATAATGGTTCTCATTTCTCAGCCTCTTAATAATGTATAAAATAAAATAAACTATAAGAGCTCTCCTTTGAAGTGCCCTGATAAGATCTCCAGCACTCTTCGCAGAACATCAACCTATTCCTTATTTCTGCTCGAGTGGGATATTTTTTTATTACTTTCGATTTTCAATTTCTAAATACCTTTATTGCGTACCTGGGCGGAATTAGTCGTCAATTAATTTAATGACTGAAGTCAATCACTAAATTAAATACTTCGTTGTTACTGCTTATAGACTCCAAAAAGACTCCCTAATCGTCGAGTTTACGAGGATATAGTCAGAGCACTAAGAATGAGACATTGCAAGGGCTATAAAAGGGGGCTGAGCGAAATTTTTATTTAATCGGTAAACATTTATCATAAAAACCTCGTAAATAAATTAAATTAGATCACTTAGTTCAGAAAAAAATAACTTTTTTCGGGGTGTAATAGCGTTTTAGTTGGCTTTTTATTCCAATTTCTTGGTTGTTAGTATTCCATACCCTCCACCCAAATCACCCAGTGCTGTCAGCCCTCTCTCCTGAAATTATTTCCTCTATGCGCCCCTGAGACATTGTATCAGAAGGCCTTTGGTCTGATAAGGTTGATAACTTTTTTTTTTTTAACCTACTTCTTTGTTCGTTATGGACAGAAATGTAGGATATATTATATAAAACGTTTAACCGCCTGATTTTTGTTTAGAGTTGACACTGGAGTGAGTATATTAAAGTAATGAATTAAATCTATTTCTGTGGTCAAATTAGATTCCTTTTAAAATACATAGGTACCTTTTAAATTTTGTGAAGTTTTACTAAGGCGAACGTTGAGGCCCAAATCTTAGGCTGATCAAGAATAAATATTTTTTAATTTAATCGATTCTATTTAATCAAACCTCCAGCGTGACTGATGTTATGGAACCTAGATTCCTTAATCCCTAGGTCTGCCCCTGTGTAATAAGAATACACAGCCTTCCTGTAAAAGACAGTAGTTTAATCTCTTCCCCTAAGTGAATGTAGCGAGTCCATTGAGTCGTTGTAATTAGGAATAATGGCGGTGCTTATGCATTGTACAGGAGGTAATTGATGCGAGTACTGCATGTAAACAATAGATTACACCGGCCTTGTGAGGGATAAATGCATCTTGCTACTCCGGGCTTATTCATGGGGCAAAACACTTTCCATGGAATTCAGGATGGCTTGCACCTCCTTGGAAACTTCGTTACATTTCTCTATGTGATCCGAAAATATCGCACTAGTTTTGGTAAAAATGCAGTTTCCAGCCCTCCAAACCGATTTCTTTCAAACTTTGCACAATAACGTATTTTGATGCACTAAACACGAATACGATAAAAAAAAAACGTCGGATTTAACTAGGAAAGAAGTTATTAAGCACATAAGTTCACTGTTGTGCAGGTTATGAGAGCTAATGTAAACAATTAAATTTGTGACGACTTTAAGGCATACATGACTTTAAGGCATAAATGACGACTTTAAGGCACACATGCTATGCGTTTCCGCTCGCTACGCTCGCTCAAAAAGATAACAAAACCCCAGTCAATCCAACTCGCTAAAATTAATAGAATATAATATCAAGCACTAAAGTTAGGAAGGTTATAAAACTAGGCGTCATCAGCTTATTTGTAAACATGCGCATGCGCAGATACGTAACATTGGGAAACAGAAAACTCTCATTTGAAATGTTCAGAAACTGTTTATTCAAAGATATTGTTAATTTTAAGGGCATTCTCACCCGTCGTCACCTGTCGCTTAAGGGCATACGTGCTATGCGTTTCCGCTCGCTCAAGAAAATAACAAAACCCCAGTCAATCCAACTCGCTAAAATTAATAGAATTCTATTAATTTTAGCGAGTTGGATTGACTGGGGTTTTGTTATCTTCTTGAGCGAGCGGAAACGCATAGCATGTTTGCCCTTAAAATCGCCCTAGACATTCTTCTGCATTCCTAGACATTCTTCTGCATTCCTAATCATTCGTCCTAGACATTCTTCTGCTATTATAAAGGCATTAGCTAATTATTAAGGGATTTCTGATATATAATACTTTTCATGAACGAAACAAGAAATGTGAAGAGTGTTTCATTATTTAAAAAAATGATTGTAAATAAATAACTGCTGATGAATTTTGATAATTTATGGTAAATTTCAATTAAACTTCCTTATTACGAACTTTTCTATACCCGCGCATGCGTATGTTGACAAATTTAGTTGTTTACATTAGCTCTCATAACCTGCACAACAGTGAACTTAAGTGCTTTATAACTTCTTTCCTAGTTAAATCCGACGTTTTCTTTTATCGTATTCGTGTTTTGTGCATCAAAATACGTTATTGTGCAAAGTTTGAAAGAAATCGGTTTGGAGGGCTGGAAACTGCATTTTTACCCTAGTTTTTTCTAAAGTGACACAACTCGAAATTTTGTGTTCTTCAGCTATGACTATGAAGGGCATGGTAAATATCTCTTTATCAAACATTAAAACTGTATTTACCTAGATTCAGAGCTTGTACACCAGAGGGCACTTGTGTATCTTAATTCTATTCCCCCTACATAGGGATTTTCAGTTGAGTTTATTTTGAGTTGTGTCACTTTAGAAATACGATATTTACTAATTTCTAATACGGTAAACAAGAAGAATATTAAATAATATGTGAGAGAGAGTTCCTATTGATTAATATTTAAGCGATTCAACAACAAAGTTACGAACACACCTAATATTACAAGTTAGTTGAATTAGTTTCTTACCCGCCATATGTGTATAATTAATGACTGATTGACTTAAGACCCACGATATATAAACATTAAATGGAACATATGTATGGTTGAATGATTATTTCTAAAAAAAATGTACCATCAGGTAGGCGTTGGAAGAATTTCCGGTGTACTTAGCCACTCCTTCATCGTCACCATTTCCACTTATATGAGCAATTTATGTCATTATATCAGCATTAGGCTCAAGGAACGTACTCACTCATTCATCGCTTAGTGGACTTCCAGAAGAATGTCTACTCATTTCCTATAGCACATACAATACATGGCGCTATTTAAGTTGATGCGCCAAAATAATAATAATAATGAAAAGGTTCCAGAACGTTGCATCTCTTACAAAAGAATATATATGTTTCCCAATTAATCTCCTTATAAGATAAGTCTCTATACTTAACCAATTATCTACTATATATTTGTCAAATACCACTCACTCACTCACAGACTCACTCACTGACCTATCATCGCCCAGCCCAAGCCGCTCGACAGAAAATTTTGAAATTTTGTATGGACACTCCCTATATAACGTAGGCACTAACTAAGAAAGGATTTTTTGATATTCGAATTTTTAAGTATTTTTAGAGGGGTTTAAAGTTTGAATAGGGGGGGGGGTTTGAGGGGTTTATAGTTTGAGTTGGTTAGAGCATGCAAGCCTAGGCAGCAAGCGTTGCTAGGACGGTAACAGAACAGCTGTTACCGTACATTATCTATTTCATAGTATTATTTTTAATTGAGGTTTATTTTCACTATGATGGCAGTCCTTGAATTACTAGAAATAAACTGTCACTCATAGAGTTTTAATTGCGTTTCTTTTCTCCCTGTTCCCGTCAGATAGGCTTGCCATATTTTTGGAGAGTTAAACCGAGATACATTAATATGGGATGGGCATACCAGGGGGGTTGGGAATAAAAACAGTACAAATTATAAGCAAAATGGTGAGTTTTAAGCCTAGCAAGTAACGGGAAGGGGGGATCCTGAACTGTTAGTCTACCCAAACCTTAAAAATAAGAACGGAACTTTTTTTGCTACTTGATTTTCTTAAAAAAATCTCTCAGCCAAATAGTAGTGTCTGGCAGCTGGCAGCGTTTTGCAGGTAGTTCCAGCGTTTTACAGTTAGATTACTTCTCATATGTTTGACACTGTGAGCAGTAGTAAAAATGTTGATTGTAGAAAAGTAACCGATTTATAAAAGATTCTTATAAACATGAATTCATTACTTTTTACATCTTACAGCCTTTTCCGGGACATTGATAAAACCGGGCGGGACACCGAAACAACAAGCAAAATACCGGGACAGTCCCGGTCAAACCGTGATGTATGGTAAGCCTATCCTTAGAGTGCTATAATAATAAACTGCACAAAATTGTATAGTAACGTAATTTTAATGAAACATTATTTAACGCAATAAAATAACTACTTATCTGCCGTGACGAAGCACGGGTATTCAACTAGTCTGCAATAAAAATGAATAGGCTTGAAATTTGGTCTTAAATTTGAATACGACTAAATGATTTAAATAAAAACCGAGCATGCATTTTGCCAACTATTCGGCTTGATTTCCAAGCCGTCATTGGTTTTTAAAAAAAGAGAGAGAAAGAATTCATCCTTTCTACGCATTTTTTTTTCTTTTTTTCTAATAAATAAATTGTATTTTTGTTACAGGTATGTTGCTCTATCCACATTAGAGAAGACATCATATTGAACGAAGGTACTACAAATTAATAAAATTTATAATATTCTATTTTCCTATGTTTTTATTGAATTGTGGTAAAAATATTTTAGAATATAAACGTCATTGGTCAAATAAATTCTCTGAAAGGGCCATTGACTAAGCCAGTTGAGGATCTTGGTTTCCCTTGTTTGAATATCTTTTCGGGAATATGGGGTATTCCTTCCTGGTTCGTTATGAACCCAATACAATTTTTTTTTTTTTAATTCATTGAGAGGAGGTCATAAGCCAGGGTTCGGACCTGGTATCTTAATAAAAATGGATCTTGAAGATTTTTTACCAACCTAACTTTAATGGGCGTAAAAAACTACCTCTCCTTGTCCTTTTCCTCTAACTTACCCGATCCACTAGATACAAAAATTTCTGCATTTCCGGGATGCATACATCTCCCTGTTCTCATCGGTAAGGCCATTTTTATCGTGTACTAATTAATTTTATATTATTTTTTTATGAAATTTTCGTGAAACAGCCATCAGAGACCAGCACCACAGTAATTCATAAAACAGCCGACAGAGGCCAGCACCACAGCCTGCGAGTAGATAGCTCTTATTAAAGAAGACCCCTTAGGTAGAGAGTGACTGTTGATATAAAATTAAAATAAACTGCATTACATGATTATGTAAAGTCATCAATGAGTTCGAGTTATTCTAATTATCAAGAACACCAACAAATAAATTTGAGACATTATTTAAAATGCTTGTCTATTCAAAATAGCCTTCAGAATCTGAATGGTTCAGTGTAGCCAATTTTTCTTCAACAAAACCATTTGACCTTTCGACCAAATTTAGAAATTTGACTATTTTGAAATAGCCTAGAAGATTTCCCGTATCAAGACCTACCTGTGTGCCGAAGGAACAAACAGACATACGGACAAACAGACAAACACGTGATTTTTATATATATAGAAGATGAACTCCTCCATGATTGCTGTTGTGCAGAAGTCTAGCAATTTTCATACCCAAACATCCCTTATATAACCGAATATCTTTTTAACTGGTTAATATTTGCGGTAATTAATTTTTATTATAATTTAATAAAATAAAATATTTATCATATCTTTGACTTTAGTGCGCGGCCATTTTTAAAACGTGTAAGCGTTCAGTCCAAGATTTAAATAAGGATTTACAATGTCCACTAACTTGGAAACCACCAAAATGACTTAAACAAGTTACTTATTATTCTTATTATTATTAAGTTACTTTTAGTTGTCAGAGCCTACAGGGACGTTCCGGTCCGTTTCCGGACATCATTGATCAATTCTTCAGACAGCTTTGCTTCAACATAAAATGAGAAGCAAAGCTGAATGTTTCATCGATAAGCTTGTAGATCTGCTGATAAGCAGACTACAATTTATTCCCTCAAGTTCTGCTTTCTACAGAGCCCATTCCAAAGTCTAGATTCTTATCCTATTATGCTTTGTCAATTAGGAATTCCTATTGGTTTGGGCTGCTTAGGTGAAATAGAAATATTCATCCAATTACTTTAGTTATTTAAAGATTAAATTATGCCATTAAAAGTGAACTTTGTTTTGAATGATTTAGTTATTATTTTGCGAAAAAGATGAATCGATTACCGATTATTGGTTGCAGTAAAATCAAGAATAAAAGATTTTCATAACTGCATAATTGCAGTTCTTTCGCTTCCGGGTTTTTATAAACTGCAGAACTTTACTATGCCTTTATAATAAAATGCGTCTACCAAGAACTGCAATATTTTAGAACGTTTCTTCATAGGGGAATAACTCTATTATTTTATAATACTAGATCATGTTAATTTATCAATATTAGTAAAAAAATATTCAATTTATTGTTTAAAGGGCTTTAATAAATATTTTTAAAAGGATACAAATACATGTAAGGTGAATATGGTGTAGACATCCTGTGAACGTAGGTATTCTTCAATGGTGTTTAGTGACTAGTTGTGTTTATCAATAGACATTTACATGCAGTACTTGTAGTTTCGAGATTTGTATTGATACATTACCAACCGGAGTTGGAGTTGGAATATTAATAGATGTCGTCTGAATGAATCTCTAGTTAGTGAACACATTCACTCAATAGTTTTGCTTTTAATATTTGAGTATATTTTAAGGAAGAACCTACCATATATATATATATATATATATATATATATATATATATATATATATATATATATATATATATATATATACAGAAAACACACTAGAATATTTGTAGTGAAACCAGACTATATGACACTCTCTAAATACAAATAAATCCTCAATTGATTCCCCAAAATAACTTATAATTTTAATGGACTAATTGGAAAACTGTTATGTATACCACTTTCCTTTCATTTTTTTTTTAGTCTAATTGTAAACGTCATTGTAAATATGATGCATGTTCCACCTTTTTTATTTGTTTGTTACTTTAATGAAAGTTTGTTTAGTCTAAACAGATTAGGAAGATAGGAAGTCAGGGATGGTTTGGATTCGTAAAAAAACGTCAAACCTTCAGGAAGAAATCTATATTGGACGTTTCGGCTGCACTTTGGCAACTTTCTTCGGCAATAAAAAATTCCTAGAGGGGAGGGAGGAAGACCAAGAAGACATTTATTTATTTTATTTTATTTATTTCCATACTTTGGTTTTAGGGCGTTGCCCCATAGAAAGGGGTGTGCGCTTACTATTTAACAGATTAATACAAATTAACATCTAACAGAAATAAAAAGTAAATTAAAACATCAATCAACGGAACTCAATCAAAGCATAATATAAAAGTATTATAACAATAAAATATGCCTATTATGCCTAAAACATCTTAAATTTTCCAGTTTCCAAAGCAAATTTTCTGAGGTTTCGGGACGCTATGGTATAATAGTATAGTTTTCGAGCTTGATATTCCTTTAAATCGTCGAGGAAAATAAGAAGGTTTTCGGCATAGATGTTTATAATATCTGGAAGGTAGGAGGTTCTGTATGGATTATAGATTGGGCATTTTACTAGTAAATGATAAATATCCTCTAACTGATTACTATTGCAGATTGGACAGATTTCTTTGGGGTTTATGGCTAGTGTAGTCTTTTTGTAGTTCCAAAAAGACACTTAGGTGACCATGGTTGAATGTATCTAAACGTCCAATATAGATTTTTTCCTGAAGGTCTGACGTTTTTTTCTCCTATCCGAATCTCAACTTGACTTCGTATCACTACAACGGCTAACTATCTCCATCTCCAGACTAGGAAGAGCTACCAACTACCAATGCCGAAAGATAAAGAAAAATTCGACCAGAATTAAATCATTCTACACTGAATTTGGTGTTTAAGGGATTTACAAAAACCCTAATTCATAGTTCGCGAAAGGAAACAGTTTGTCCTTTGTAAGAGAGACTGCTCGGAGGTCTTTGGCCGTTAGTACAAGTTCAAAACCTCTATTCAGACAGGAGCAGTTGAGTAATGGACAGTCTGCGTCAACGACCCCACCTCAGCGCTAAGGTAAACAATGTCTGTCCGGGAAAAACTTCAAGTATTTTCCTTGCAATGTCATCAGGCGTGACTCGATCTTCGTTCCTGACAATGATTTATTGCTTAGGCATAACTATGACAGTGTCGTGTCGTAGATGATGTTTTGGTAATCGACCACATTCAATTACATTACAGAAAAAAAAAAAAAGTCATTCCCCTAACAAGACACAAGGGCCCAGAGGGCAAATACTGTAGAGCTATGTGATTCTTAACAATTTGGTAGGGAGATAATGTTATCAGTTCTGTTCTCCAGTCGGTTGATTTACCCAGGACGGCCTGGAACCGCAAATCCAACCCTTCAAAGACGACACTAAAAGATAAGATCTTCTGGCGCGTCCGAGTTGTGAACTCTGGTCTTCCAGCATATTAGTCGAGTGTTCTACCACTGAACTACCCCCCCCCCTCCGCGTTTACATTTTAGCAGTAAAAAAAGATTAAGGAAAGCATAAGTTAAAATTTCAAAACCTTTTATACAAGCCAATGAAATGATCATGCAACAAAGCTCTTTTATAATGTGTATAATATACTCATATCCTTATTTCCTATTCCTATTCATTCGCTCGGCTTCTTCGTATTCAATTTAAATATTCCAACACATTGAAGGACAAAACAAAACCCTTTTTCCAAGTGTAAAAGTGATCCGTTTTTCGGAAACAATATCCTTCCTCCTGCGCCCGGCTGGCACAAAACAATATTACCCTCGAAATAGGAAAACCTTGCACAACAAACAATATTTTACTATACAGTGTAATGAATCTGAAACATAGAAAATATGTTTTAAAAAACAGGAGTCCATGATGATTGTAAACCTGGATCTGGGTCTGGTCATAATACTTGAATAAAAACTAAATTTTTAAATAAAAATTATTGTCTTATCTGTGCCAACAATTCGGCTTGATTTCAATCCTGTATTTGTCAGTTTTCTACATCACATGGCACTGGATCCATGGCAGTGGATCATGAAAAATGTCTTCTTTTTTTTTAAATTAACTCCTTATATCCTAATTTCTTAGTCAATTTCCGCTCCAATAATAAAAGTTATTTATTTATGTAAATTTGAACGCCATTTTTATTAACTGAGAATTTTAGGACAATCTATAGGTTACCACGTTTTTCTAGATAGGGCCTTTTCTTTTTTCTAAAGAAAAGCCACTACCCCATAGTGGGAATCAACCCCACGACCCTTGGCACGGAGTGTTAAGTGCTCAGTAACACTCACATACATACAAATTTGATCCACCTTTATTTTGGTGGTTCTAGTGGTCAATTCCGGGATGCGTCATGAGGTCAACCTCCCTATGGAAGGAGAAAGGAAACGCAGTGATATTTTGAAAATGAAATGATATTTTTGGTTAAACCCGCATCAAGTATAAATAATTAGTGCATTAAGCTTTGAAATATTTAAAAACGTCTACAATTTACGATATACTATAGTGAATAGTCTCTGGATGATATGGTCTTTTGACTTTCTCCTATGAATCAGAGCCCAGATATTGAAGGCATCATATCGCGTAACACCTCAACAGCTGTGAAGGGGATTTGTCCATGACTACAGCAACTATTAGTATAATGTCTCGGAGATTTTATCTTTAGTCTTTATCTTCGTGCAAGTGTCATTCATGTAAGTGCAGCATTAGGAGCAATTTCTTCAATGAAAGAAAAAAAAGGTGAATGATTGGACCATAACTCCCACTGAAATTGGCAAGAATAAAATGGATATGGCTCAAGAATCATTGTAATGGTTGCGTCAGTTTCTAGATATCTTGCGAGATTATCAATCGATTTCTGATTCAGTTGCTATTACCAAATTCCTTTATTAGTGTTTCATTATATATATATATATATATATATATATATATATATATATATATATATATATATATCGCATCAACAAATCTTGGCTATTATAGATATTAGTGCTATAATGAAATTAGCTGACGCTACATTATTTTACCCAAGGTCAAATGCCTTAATTCTCTAAACTAGGATTCTTAAACTCTAAATTTACATGGGAATAAACGTATGTAAATCTACAAATAATTTTTTTAAACATTTTCCACTTATTTCTTTTAGAAATAGATTCATTTTAACACTGTACCTTTTAATACATATATACTTCACCTTTTAATACTTATATATGTATCTTTTAATACTTTTAAAGCCCTTCGTACTGTAGCTTTTTAGGTTGCGCTCAAGTAAGAATTGTAAGTTTTTATCAAATCACCCAACTAGGTACCGAAAAGTTTTGAAATAGTTGTGATATTTATGATGTGTTGCCGGTAGAGGGGTCGATTAATTTCACAAGGTGAAAACAATTTGTCTTCCCACAATACGTCTTTATTATGCGCAAAGCCTTTCAAGACGTATGCACCATCCGAGTACCGGTTTCCGGCCTGAACGTAGTAAAGGTGGCTGCGATTACAAGATCGGGTACCTTAGCATGGCAGTTATGGAGAATAAAGAAGTATTGTGGTGTTTATATACACGTGTATATATATATATATATATATATATATATATAAATATACATATATATATACATATATATATATATATATACACGTGTATATATATATATACATACATACATATATATATATATATATATATATATATATATATATATATATATATATATATATATATATATATATATATATATATATAAATGGTATTCTCGTGGAAGAGTGGCTAGGGTGTTCGATTCCCAAATAAAGAATTCTAAAGAATTGCGAACTCGCAGAATATAAGAACTGGTACTCGTACCAGTTCCGCTAGTTTCTGATTGAATTTCTGCGATGGGCGCACCGAAAAAATAATCTTTTCCACCATAAAGTCTAGAAAGGCCTGTAGTTATAGAGTAGCAGTCACGCCGTAAATATATATATGCACACGCATATTTCAGGATTCCCAAGTAAGAATGTGTTTGTTACCCTGCAAAATCGGACTATTAGGCATGAGGATTCAATCTGCATTCAACTTATTAATTACCCCCAACTGTTTTAATGAAACGGCAATGCAATGCAACACCCGGAACTAATGATAAAAGTTTCTTATGAAAAAAAGCATGTTCACTCTATAAGGAGTGGGGGGATTACTCCGGGTCCAGATTATTAAGTAAATATATTTAAGGATGATTAGAAATGACGTGCTAGTTCATCTAAATTCTTTGATTCGCCTTTTTTTTTACTTACATAAAAAAAATTGCCTTAGTTCCCAAACAATTAGGAGCAGACTAAACGCTTTCTAATAGCCCCAATCCTATAAGTAGGCGCTAAGCCAATCGAGATGAGGTTGCAAGTCATCCCGTGTATTACTTGGTCTGTTAGGCCTAGAAGGAGGTACTCGTAGTGAGAGCTAGGACTCACAGTGACACAGTCAGCGCTGTGTTACCCCGGATATTGCACGCAAGAGACACAATGACAACGTAGGGGCTGTGGCTCTCACTTCCCACACGCCCGTTTCTAGAGAGATTTACTATTGATATAAGCCACATGAAAACGGCGGGTGGTACCACAGAATGGAAATAGTAACTCTTTCTTAGTAGATTATATGCAAAATTAATGTACTATAGGTAAATCAAGAGAACATTTTAATCACCAAACTCAATCAAAAACTACTAATCCTTATTTAATATTTTGAAGTAAGAGGCCTTCAACAAATGCTTATTTCATACAGACTCCCTTTATTTTATTTAGCAGTTACACAAACAAGTATAACTTCTGTACTTGATCAATCCTGGAAACCAGTTTGGTGGATTTAGATGACGGTTGCCTGGTATTACTGTCAAGGACTCAACGCACCAAGGCCTCTACTGTACTACCCGACGTGTCGGTGTTTTATAAAACCGGACCATATCAGCGATGAACCTCCAAACGGTACTCATATTCAGCTCTAGGAACTTCCGTCAGATCCGAAAATCAGATCTCCGAACAACTGCAAATGATTATCAGCTTGGTACATATTGTTATATGTTTAAATGTAATTGTTCAAGTATTAGGTGCAGGATATAAACGAAAATTTTACTTAAGATCAGAGGAAATATAACGTTTTTGAATCCAACAGTCCTTAAGGTCATCAAAAATGCTTGAAATAGCCCTTTGTTCTTGTTATAGGTCAGTATAGTTGATATATGTAGAAATAAGAATGACAGTGGTGTAAGTCGCTCTAAATAATAAAGAATGAATAGATAATTTATGAAAAATAAAGGATACAGTAAAAAATGAGCCTTTATACAATTCAAAATACATTAAAACCGATTTTTAGGTTGTTTTACAATAACGTCAATTATTCAAAATGGAGTTTCCGTGGCTTACACCCATTTCATTCTACCCAGCTCATATTCAGGCGCTCTAGCATATCGTTGAGGACATAAGGAATGTATTGAATGATAGCTGTGTATCTGGCAGTCTTTCAGTAAATAATTGATAATAATTTCGATATTACGGCTAATGGGCGCTAATAGCCACGATTTGTTGATGCGCCGTTGAAAAAAAAAAAAAAAAAAAAAAAAAATTACCGCTAATGACTCAAATGTCGGTGTGCCATAAAAGAAAAAATTATTTATTATTTTTTTCTCATGAAGGAGTATGTCATTTAAAATTAATTAATTAAAATATTTAATCAATAACATATTTAAGTTAATTCCAAATGGACTGCTATTAAATTTTAAATATTATCATAGTATATGGAATTATCCTCAGAATATTCACATGAAGATTTCTTTTAGTGAATTTCAATGAAAACTTGTAAGTGGATTTAGTGATCCATGTGCAATGGTACCTGCTAAAATGTCCGTACTAAAAAAAAAAACCTAGAAGAAGTCAAGGGCAAACATACATAACCATTTGAGGATTCACTTTCGAATGCACGACAGTGTTTCATGAGATCGTCGAGGGTGTTAACACTCCACGCTCTTCAGATACAAACCTAAATGCAAATTGGCACTTTCTCTTTTCGCATAGTACATCAACCCAAGCGGAGGTTTATCACGCAACAACACTTCCGACATGGGTTCAGATGGCCGATAAGCTCTCAATATTGCACTCCGATGAAACCAACATGGAATCCAAAGATTGAGAACCTTCCGCCATTCAACTCCATTCTACCTGGATGTGATATGCTAATAGGCAAGCCAGGAGGAAGGTTTCACCGTACAAAGTAGATTCGGCGAAAGCATGCAATATCAGCTGCCGGAACAATTACGTAAGCCTTTCAATTGACACGGGGGCAAGGTTAGCTCAGTGGTAGAGCAGTGGACTCATATGCTGGAGGACCTGAGTTCAAATCCCGAGCAAGCACTAAAGATTTTTATCGACCCAGCCTTGGTACCTTGGTGCTAATCACCCTAGCAGTCGGAGCAGCAAATACGTAAAGTATGTCGTTTGGATTTTATAACAATTTGAAAACTATTAGTTTTTTTTTTTTTTTTTTTTTTTGCTAATACCTCAATTGCTAAATTATTATGCAAAAACCGATTTAACGAAATTTGGGAGTTTGTTTTACTACATAATCATCATCTTCCTCCAGGATTATAAAGGTCCTAAATGCATTTTAAGTTGCCGAAAAAAATTCCTTATTTATTGTTGTTTTGCAAAGCAGCGAATAAAGTTATACATTTTTAAATAACTGGGCATTATAGGAAATTTACTCCTTTACTACCTGAATTCAACAATGTGCTTGGAAAGCACTCACTCCTTTTCATCAAAGAACCGTTCCCTCAACAATCCCTTCGCATCCTAAAGCCATACTCCAACTTATTGGGGAAAAGCGAAAAGCTCGATCCTTGTGGCAAAGAACTCGTCATCCTGAAGACCGCCGTTCTTACAATAATCTTAGTAGGCTTGTGAAACAGCAGATATCTTCCCATCGGTCCGAATCCTTTAACACTTTCCTCTCTACTCTTAACAATCAAGATAACTCCCTCTGGGATACAACAAGAAAAATCTTGAAGTATCATCCTGTCTCTTCTCCTCTCCGTCGTGAAGATGGACTTGGGCCTCTTCCGATGAAGATAAGACCAGCCTCTTTGGAACTCACCTCCAGAAAACCTTTACTCCTCATCCTGATCACAATGTTCCAACAGATTATTCAAAAATAATCGAATTCCTCGAATCTCCCCTTCCACTATCCTTGCCTCCTAAACCCATATATCCTTCCGAGGTTAAGCATATCATCACCAAGCTACACAGGCGCAAATCTCCCGGCTTCGATTTAATAACATCTGAAATCATTCGCCAGATCCCAACTAAGGCTATCACATTCCTCACATATCTATACAACTGTATTTTCCGCACCACCTACTTCCCACTCCTATGGAAATTCTCTATTATCATCCTCTTCCCTAAACCTGGAAAACCAACACACTGCTCTTCGTCCTATCGCCCTATAAGCCTACAACCCATCTTATCTAAAATATTCGAAAAATTACTCACCAGTTTGGTTTCCGTTCCCAACACTCCACAGAACAGCAGGGTCTTCGCGTTGTAGATCGCATATCTTCATCCCTAGAGCAAAAAGAATATTGCACTTAAGCGTTCCTCGACGTTGCTCAAGCTTTCAAAAAGGTATGGCATGATCGCCTCCTCTACAAGCTCAAAACCTTTCTTCCCAGCACCCTATACCTCCATCCTACGATCCTACTTATCAAATAGGCATTTTCGGGTCCGACAAGTATCAGAGTACTCAGAATATTATCCTGTGGAAGCGGGAATTCCCCAGGGCAGTGTTCTGGGCCCTGTGCTCTACACCCTGTATACAGCCGATGTTCCAACAAGTCCCGACACCCTTCTAGCAACCTATGCAGACGATACAGCTATCCTCGCATCCCACCCAAATCCTTACACTGCGTCGCAGAATCTTCAGTCCCACTAGAATAAAATTCAAGAGTGGTGTAAAAAATGGAGAATCAAGGTGAATGAGGAAAAATGCCATCACATCACCTTCACCCTCCGGCGCAGTTCCTGTCCACGAGTACACTGCAACAACGTCCCATTACCCTCTTCTGATACAGTTCGCTACCTCGGACTACACTTGGACTCCCGACTTACCTGGAAACATCACTTAAAACTTAAAAGACAAGGACTTAACAGACGATTTGGACAACTCTACAGACTGTTAAACCGCAAATCACATTTAAGCAGTGAAAACAAACTGATCATTTACAAATTTACTGCAACCTATTTGGACATACGGACACCGATCTCTCTTCGGCTCCAGCCACTACTGGTCGGAGCAGAAGGGAGCTCTTGTGTAGGCACCTCTTTTGAGGCCTTGGGAAAATCTCTTGCGTGAATACTTTTGGAGTTAAGAGGGAAAGAAGGAAACTTTTTTTTTTTAGTTTTTTTTATATTTACAAAAATAATATTTTAAAAAAAAAAAAAAAAAAAAAAACGTTTTCTGTATTTTTCAGTTTACGCATACCGCAAAAATTGTTATGTGAGTTGTCCTTGTAAATGTTTTAATTGAAATCTGGCGTTTTAAATAATTATGAAGAATTTGGCCTACAAAGCATAATCGCCCATCAGTAAGTGCTACGATTTTTACTCTACAAATTCTGGAGAAAACCAGTATCTGCTGAATAGTTTTCGTTTCATGATTCTACTATTTAACTAAATTTGACTTTCGATTTAGCAAATATTTTCGAGCCAAATTTCATTCAGTTTGGAATCCCAATGATCGACAAGGTTTATGTGAAAACATAAATTATTTTATAAACCCGTACCATGGCCAAAAAAAAAGAACCTAAATACTTCTGAATCCAAAAAAGGTCATAAGATGAAATTTTATCACTTAGTTCGCTCTGTACGTCATTCGTATCTTACAGCTTGGCTTGGTTACTTATGTAGAAGCATATTATTAAAATCGTTACAATAATAAAGGTTTAGGAATAAATATGGGTTCTAAAGTGCCTAGTAATGTTAAAGCAACATTTAATAATATTAAAATAAAGAGGTGTTTTCATGATGAGTTAGTAATACACGGTTAACCACTTATTCCGGTCGAACGCCTCTTAAGGTCACCACTGCATTCTCCTCGACCTACTCAGAGGAACCTTTCATAAAGCTCATTTTAATAGTTTTCTTAAATTTTTAAATGAAAATACGAATCTTATTTAGACACACTTCGTTTAATCCAAAAGTAATGTACAAAAAATCATTTCTCTATAAAAATGATTTTATGTATCTACTGAATTTTTAATGTCCTACTCGCAGGGTAACTGAGCACATCGTTTTGTATATATATATATATATATATATATATATATATATATATATATATATATATATATATATATGTGAACCTTTTAATGGCGGTCATACTTGGTGTCTAGTGGGTAGGATAATAAATAATAATAAAACACTCGAAAAAGTAGTTAGGGCCCACTAACATGTAAGGTCTTTACTTTTCATAAAGCTGTTTATCATCATATATGTTTTATTGATTTTTTTTAATTTTCCGCATCCAAGATCCTACAGGATAGAGGCAAAACGAATTAATAAATAAAAGTAACATGAAAAAAAATAAAGAGTAAGATAGAAAATAACAAGAAGGAATGTCAAAAGCAATAAGTGACCGTGAGTAAGATGTTTTACAACCAATGTATAAAAAGAAATTTTTAATGCATGCCATGATATGTATTTATATTTCACTCTCCACTAATTGTGCTTCAAGAAGTTTATTTTTGTACCTTTTTAGTTGATTTTTCTTTTTCCATCCAAGTAGAAAATTTATACTTTTTTCTCTTATTTGTATGTGTTCGAATACTGAGGTAAATAATTACCAATCTTTTATAAGTAATTGTGCGAAAAAGAATTTTTTTAATAAAGAAAACGGCCATTGAACTGTTGGCGTTTTGCTCCTAAAATAAAAAAAATGTTAGCGAAGAGGGTATTATTTTAACTTATTAAACTACAAAATAAGTTCAGCAACCTTCTTCAATCTGTTAAAGAAAGGTAACCCCAATTAAAAGGGATTCTAAATAGGAATGTGTATCGCCTTCATTATTGTTGTTCTTGAAATCGCTTTCCCAGAATTATTATACATTCTATTTAATCAAGCAGAATAACACGTTCTTGAAGTCATCCTTCAATATTACTTTATTAAAAAAAATTAAATTTATATTTTTAAATAAATTAAGTCCGTCACGCATAAGCTGCATAATTAAGCAGATTCCTCAGCAAGGCGCTTAGACTACGCGCCATTTCTAAAGAATATGATTATAATAGTCTATATAAGTAAAAAAAAGTGTGAATAGTTTTACTCTTTTATATTTAAAATTATTTTAAATATAAAAGAGTATTCTTTTATTTTAATGAGGCATGCCATTGTTGCAAGCTAACTAAAATAAATTAAATAAATAAATGGAGGCCCGGTGGCTGTGAGTGTTAAGGCATGAACACCTAACACTCCGTGCCAAGGGTCGTGGGTTCGGTTCACACTATGGGATGGTGGCTTTTCTTTAGAAAAAAAAAGAAAATACATCATCCCTATCCTGGCTAGAAAAAGGGTGGTAACCTATTAATAACCCGACCTAAAATTCTTAGTTAATAGTAATGGAGTAATTTTCGCTTAGGGTACTGTCAGTTTCTTGTTGCGGCGGCTATGATCTTTGAGATTCCACTTTACATTTTTCACGATAAATCTAAAAAAAAAAGTCCGACTCGCAGGAACTGCCTCATCTTAGCACGGTTCCGTTCTTATCCCTAGTCTAATTTCGAAAGATTAAAATAGAAGCAGTTATTATTTTGTTGAGAGGAGATCGTTGACCGTTGATGATGCAAGGTAGGGATTGTCCGGGTTAGGTCACTGCTACTTAATGATACATACCCCATATGTGTATGTATGTGGGCATATATATGTACATATGTGTGCGTGTATATGTGTATGTGTATATGCAAATATATAAATATATATATATTATATATGTATATACATATGTATATATATGTTAGGTATATTTACATAGATATGTGCATATATTAGTGTTAAATATGTCCTACTTGTATTTACAGTCCTGATGAAGGCTTGAAGTTCAAGCCGAAACGTCGGCACAATAAAACCATTTTTACGATAAAATGTAGTTTTATTAAGTAGCAGTGACCGAACCCTGACAGTTATATTTTGGTTCCACCAATCTTGAAAGGTAGGATTTACAATCTTACCTGGAAGGGTCGTCAACACTAGAAACCGTCCCGCTAGTTACAAGGTCTTGGAATATTGGAACTCTATATTTCTAACAATAAATCGTTTTTGTTATTTTACTTAACCTGTTTTATTTTCGAATACATTATCCAACTATAAGCAATTAAAAAATAACAAGGAATAAAATACAGACAAAATGAACACTCCGAATAAGCGAAATCAATTACTTTAAAACTTTAAGCTCTTATTTCTCCGATTGACATCGCCTAATCAAAACTTTCATCAGAACCTTTTATGTAGAGCATTTAATAAGCTTTCTAATGGTATTCTTCCGTTTACCAAAATGCTCAACAGTTTTCGAGATATTAATGAAAGTTCCCAAAATTTATATTATTTCTAGCAACAGAAAATTGGCCTCATTTTTCATATCCTGTTTTACACACAAAAATTTCGCAACATAAGAAATTAAAAAAATAAAAAGCAATAAAAAACGAAGGGAAAGAGACAAAAATTACAACAAGAACGACAAAAACCCGTTCATAAGAACAAAACAGACGTATTTGAAGTTTTAAGCACTTATTTCTCCGAGTGACATAACCTAATCAAAAATAGTTTTAGAATCTTTTTTGTAGCAAATTTAGTAAGCTTTCAAATAGTTTCTATCCACTTACCACGATTTCCCAACCGTGTTCGAGATATTAATGAAAGTATACGAACTTCCCAAAACTTTTCATGTCTGTTCATAAAATATTTTATTCTAACCCTTCCTTAACTCCAAACGTAACAAAACTTTCAACATATTAGTTTTAATGAAAGTAGAACATGCAGATAAAGTTTCAACTGAATCCCGTAATTCTAAGTACCCAAACCAAAAACGGTATTCAAAAACTATTTTTCCAATTTTCTCGAAAACGGTTAAAGCGATCGCCTTCAAAATGGTTTCATTCGTTTTCCTAGCCCAGGAATCATATAAAACGAGTACTTACAAGCTTATGAACTCAAAAACGTAAGCGTTACGATTTTTTTTTGCGCGAATTTCGCCCCAAACGCCATCTTCCAGTAGGCGGATTTTGCTGGTTAACGAACTTGACCTTTCAAATTGGACGAAGGATTTTTGTACCAAATTTCATCAAAATCGGACCATTCGTCTTCTATCTAGAGAGCGAACAGACAAATATATATATATATATATATATATATATATATATATATATAAATATATACTTATATATATATATATATATATATATATATATATATATATATATACAAATTTGAACCACCGTTATTTTCGGTCTCTGGGGGTTCTGAAACGCGAAATTTTCTAGTCGGCACTTCCGGATTGTTTCATTGTATCAACCCTATAAGCGGGGTTCCTCCCTATGGGGGAGGGAGGAACCGCGCTAAAAAAGTGTTTCTATTCTAAGCATTCCAAATGGCAACAGAGATAGAAAGAAAAACGTACTAAGATGACGAAGTTCCTGCGTGTCGGAATTTTTATTTTGCAATCTCTTTAGAAAGCATTGAGAACGGCTTAACTGTTCTCAATTATTCTTAACTATCGCCAACCGTTAAAGGCTATAGATAAATTGACAAAAGTTTCACTAATTGTAACGAGTTAAAGGATAAGTACGACGAAACCAAAGCAAAAGCAAAAGTAGGTTCTTCACTCTTGACGGTCTGAAGTGAAAGCGTCCTTAACCTGTGACAGTGACACAAAGTACCTGCTACTGTAAGGAGCGAGCAGAAAAACTAACAAACAACCCTCAGTTACTTTGTGAAGGCTACCTGAAGAGTTTAACAAGCTCTGTGCTAGAAGGATATGGACGGATGATTTTGTGGGGTGAGAGTAGAAGTGATTTTGTGATTACGCTATTTCCAATATTTCTTGAAAGTGTTCTCTTTATTATTTTTTCTTGGCGTCGATGCAAACATATAAATCAAAATTAAAGGGTTTTTTTAAAACTTATAACAGAGTGGAATTGCATTGGATATTTTTTTTTTGTCTGCGCTTCTTTGGCGATAACACAATGAACAGCATCTTCTGAAGTTGGTCTCATTAGGATTCCAGCTTGCTTGATGGTATATGTGTTAAGGTAGTGGGTTAAGGTTTTAAATTTAAAAAAATGACTTAATATTCGTGAAAGCATAATTTTTCTAAGGCAACAATGTTTGAGGTCATCAAATATGTTCCTACAATCCCGTGTTTATGAAGTGAGACAATACAGTGTTTATATACTGGCTATCATTGCCTAAGAGCTCTTGCTTATCATATGGGAAATAAATAATGTTTCTTCTCTGGCAGTCTGTCAGTAAATATTTGACTCTAAGTTCGCAGTTACAAACGTCACATCTTGATCTGTTACGTCTTGTCATTAAGTATTCGTCTGTCTGTGGAGTATGTCCAATTCGTAGTCGAGCCAGAACTATTTCTTCACGTCTGTTTTTTCGGTGAATGAATGACCATTCCTCGACTATATTTTAAATTGTTCGCCTTTATTATCAGTTTGTTCCCCTGTTGTTATGTCGTTCTTTTTATAGGTTTTGATAAGTATTTTTCTGTTATTAGTTGAACGTCACATTTCATATACCTTACGGCATTTTTAGCGCAATAATCCTCTATGGAGACAGTCCCAAGCTCTTCATAGCCTGGTAGCCATAATAATAATGTTTCTATTCAGATTCTAACTTATTAGGAATTTGTTTTATTAACTGATGGGACGTGTATCTGTCTGTATGGTCGGTTTCGGGTATGTTATCCAGACCTATGAGGATGCTGAGGAGGTCAGCTGTAAAAATACTACGAACATTAATTATTTTCATGTTTATGATTTGTTCTAATATTAACGCTGCGGCTTCAACACCTTCATCTTATTCAGAATTGGATATTAAGTGCCAGAAACTACACAATTCAAATGGTCTCATACATTTGTGGCAAGTTCTCCTTGAAACTCCTTCTGAATCGAAAAAAAACTCAATAATATTTAATTTCCTTATAAAGGTTTTGCTACCAGGCGATATAAATTTTAACAATTATTACAAATAAAATTGTTTTTAATGTGATACTAATAAGTTTATGAATAATTTTAAATGTGTTACTTGTCAATCAGTAAGGTCTTCCTAAAGTGTCGTAAGTATAGTTTTAATTATTATTAAATTGTGTTTTTCTCTGTAATCAAAGAGTTAAGAACATCGGTATTTCTCGTCAACACTTCCGGATCGCTTCATCCGTTTCGCGTCAAAATCGGAGTTTTCTACTTGTAAGGACGCAAAAGCCTGTCAATTTGATGAGATGTACATAACGTTTTAATGTTTCGAAATGATTGTTAGTGATTCGAAAAAAGTGGTAACGGGGAAGCTGAAGTGTTTGTTGGCGTAAAACGTGTGACTCGACTAGGAATAGGTAAAAAGCGTGATAGATCAAGCTTTGTGATGGGATCGCCGTATCCGAGACCGGCAACCACGACGCAGCCTGTGCTCTCACCTTTGTTTGGCTAACACGGATTTATGTATTTCTTCTTGGCTCTACAATAATCTTACAATAGATTTACTAAATAAAATGCAGGTAATTTTCGGTTTGGGTATTCTGTTGCTTTTAAATTTTCTTTTACAGAAATTAAATCTACATAAAATAATAATAAAAAACCCTAGAAAAACACCTTGCAAATTAGGTGTAAAAATTCGCTTAAGTGAAAAATGATATACTGTCAGAAGCATGACATTTCGCAGTTATGATATAACTTTCTGAATAACAGGAGGGAAAAATGCAAGCATGTTTATATATACATCAAGTTATAATTTTTTTTTCAATGGTTAGTATTACATAAATATCGGAGGGATAGCGTAGGAGTACGAGGCAGAACGGTGTGAGCATTACACAGCTACGGTAGATTCCAATTACATCCAGCTTCCGATGCACGGATTGATGCTCTTATACAATCTCGGGGAGGTGGTTATACAACAAGCAAGGCTGCACACCTCCGTTGATGTAGGGCTTGTATGGGTGTCATTTTAGCGCGATTCCTCCTTCTGTCCACAGGGAGGAATATTTGATGATATTTGGTACAAAAATCTTTCGTCTAATTTAAAAAGTCATGTTCGTTAGCTAGCAGAATCCGCCCACCGTAACATGTTTTTTTGGCGAATAAAATCGTAACGCTTACGGGTTTTTTTTTTTCAAAGGCTTGTAAGAACACTTCTTAGGTACTTTAACATAGGAAAAAAATTTGTAAGGCCTATCTGTAACCGTTTTCTAGAAATGTGAATAAAACTAGATTTCGTAAATAACTTTCAGCTCGGGTAATGAAAAAATATGGATTCATTTGAAACTGTTTCTAGATATTTGACTACCTTACGAACTAAGATACTTACATTTTGGTTACGTTTGAACTTAAGGAATTTTTAGGCAAAAAATGTTAACAAAGATGAGCATTTTGGAGATTTTCATACATATCTCCAAAATGATACAAAGAACTTTTTTAAACAATAAACAAGTACAAATTATGTGTCTACAATTGGCTGTATCTATTTATATGTCCACAAACTACACATCATACTTTTTGAACGCTTTTTCAAAGCGCAGACAACAAAAATTGTAGAGAACACATGAGGGAACCTTGAGGAACACATTATTTACGGTGATATCACTTTCTACGAGGAGGGGGGACGAAGACTAAAAAGGTAAATCGTGCCACACGGAGACCTGGACCTCTTTGTAAGCGGCCTCCTTTTCCTGTTCACCAGGCCACTTGCACTTGGTTGTAAGCTCTTCTTTTTAAGAGTAACATCTGACATTATTGAGCTGTAAATTGTTGTTATAACCATCTCGTATATCGGAATCCCCAGGAATATTACGATCTAATGCCAATATTTATGTTTCAGTCGTTTTTTTATTTTTTTATTGATATATAACATCGTTCTACTACTCCCAGTGATTCAAGCATCATTAAAAATGAGAAGAAAACCTAAGAGATATAGCTACAGCTATCTTAATCTCTTTTACTGTTGTAAGGGCAACCTAACACTTCAATCTTTTCTTGCAAAGGATAAAAGGATACAAACAGATTAAATCATTTATTTATTTAATTTATAGAGTTCCGCAACATAGGCGACCAACTATATAACGTCAACTTTAAATAGGAAAAAACTAAATTAAAAAATGAAAAAATAAAATAAGGAGCTAACAAAAACTGCGACAAAAACAAAAAAAACTATAAGAAAAAATAAAAATGAATGTAATGCAAATTGAAAAATGAATAAATAAAAAATAGAAGAAAAAATAAATTTATTTAAAAAAATATATAACAGTGTAAAATAAAACATAATTAAATAATAGAAAGAGAGATAACGTGATAAATTCATAAGAAAACGGTAAAAATAATACAAAAAGGATAATATATCAGTTAAAAAAGATGAATAAGTTAAATTTTATAGTATAAATGTGAGTTTTTTAATGTTTGAGTATTGAACCTATATTTGGGGTACCTTCTGTCACTAATTCGCATACGTTGTAGGATATAATTACATTATTGCGTTGTCTGCAGTTCATAACGTTGTCTGTGTTTAACGGTCAGAGTATCGTTACAAAATCTTGAAGTTAGTCTAAGATTAAATTAGAGACGATACTAAAACCAAATGTGCAAGAAATGTTCATTTATTTTTATAAATCAGCCTTTAAAAAGCAAGGAGCCTAAAGAGAGTTTTATCAGCAGTATTCTTCCTGGCCTCCTCATTTTCCTGGTGCGTACAACCTCGAGTAAACGTTTTCCAAATAATTAAAAGAATATACGATGACTGCTATAATTCATAACTGTTATAATTATTTTATTTTTTTAGATTTATCTCTTTCTCAAACCCAACTAATTTTCATTCAGCTAAGTTAAAAAATAATCTGACATATTTTGATAAATTTTGAATGTACTTTATCGTAATTTGCTCGAAAATGTCTTAAGATTTTGCCTTAAAAGACGCTTAATTTGTTTCCCTGAGTCTAAACACCTATAAAATGTGTACCTAGTGCTAACGGTTAACATTACGATTCCTTCCTTAAAAAATTTGCAGAAAAAAAAAGTATTTCATTGGTCGGATTCTGCTTGTTAACAAAAGTATACTTCTAATTGAGAACGTATTTTTACAGCGAATTTCTTTAATTACGAACCACTTTTAATACACCAAAACGTTAACAGCCAATTGTGTTCATACAAGTTTGAAAACAATCGTGACCTATGGTTAATAAAACTTCGATATTTCCGAGCAGGATCTCTCGATCGCTTTATTAAGAGAATTATCCATCTCTATAAAGAGAGGGCACAAACAAGATAAAGCTTTTGAAGATTTTTATATAAGAAGAAGAATTAATTTGTTTTATTAGTAATTAAAACTGCATGTTGTTTCCTGGAGAATTCTAAATAATTCGTTGACTCATTATAATTTTCTATACTTTGTGTAATTAAGGATATCGTGCGAGAATGTTGAGGATGGCTGTGGGTATGGAACCGTTGAACCCCATGATTAATACAAATCTGGAGGTATTTCTGTAAGGAGTCCGTGAATAGATATGTCTACCCTTATCCCCTGTCTGCTGGAAATTATCTCTGCACTCGTGGAAATTAAAAATATGATCACATTCTGATAAATAATATCTTCCATGAATGATAAACAGACCTCGTTCTAAGAAAACGTAAATAAATAAAAGAATAAATTACAGACCAATTAATTTATGTAATTTTAATTCAACACCACAAGGTTGAGCCATAATAGTTAAATAAGAATATGTTTTGTTGTTTTTTATTATTAAAATCTGATTTAATGACATAGCAACCATGGGCGTATATAAGAGGGAGCTGCAGCCCCCCCCCCGAAATCGGTAAAAATGTGTCATAAAAATCTTAAAAATAAATTAAATAAGAACAATTAGTTCAGAAAAAATAATTTTTATTGTGTGTAATAGAGTTTTAATTGGCTAACTATTCCAAGCTCTTGATTGTTAGTATTCCAAACCCCCAAATCCTCTCAGCCCCCCTCCCGAAATTCTCCCAGCCCCCTCCGAAAATATTTGTAATATACGCCCATAATAGCAACCTTCAAAATGCTTATGTTTTCGATATCCTCATAACCATGTTTAAAATTTCAATGAATTAGTACATTCATTAATTTTTCCAAATCACGCCAAGAATATGCATAATAAGAGAAAATACTAATTTGGCATAGTTCCTGCTATTCCTATCGAAAAAGCACCTTCCTGTTGAAAAAGTTGGAAGAAACTTATTTTCAACCTACCTTTTCGTTCAATTAAGTAAATTTGCCAAAGATAACTTTTGACTCTGTTGTTTTCTGCACGTTTTGTAACAATATAATAACAAAAAAAGTTTATAAGTATTTTGCACAGGCCTGTAGGAGGTAAAACTGCAAATGTTGATTGTGCATGCCCTTGATCCCCCTGGAGTTTAGTTTGATCCTTGACTCGAGGAGTGAGTAAGCCTCTTCTAGTGAACGGGAGTACGAGTGACAGGTTCCGCTACGAACCCACTAGGTCAATGTCGTCCTACCCACTTTCATCCGAGTATCATTCGGTCGCTTCGACAATCACAAAGCGGCTTACATATGCCCAGCAAATATTGAAGGGATTTAAATTTGAAGAACACGACTCGACCTGCCCGTGATAGGGTACAATCGCGGCGGAATCTAACGTGGGAGGTGCGGACTGGAGTTCCGATTATTGCGGATTGACATTTTTTGAGCGATGGACTCATTGTAAAAATTCGTATCATAGCAATAATGGCCTAGGTGCAGATGCTCGGTAAAAACAGAACAAAATGATTTCCCGACCAAGATTTATCATTTAGATTAGATATGGGCAACATTTGACATGTTGTGGACCAAACTTTAGTGTGCAAATACGTTCGAAGGACGCGTAGATGGTTCAAAATAAAATAACATCGGATTTTAAAGTAGTGTTCATAATTTTTAGCGATAGATAGAGCAGGAGCAAGCTACAACCCCCATCTCACTCGATCTTCCTCATTTGGAGTGAGTGTAAGTAGTGTAATATTATTTTTGTTTTTAATTGGGTTTTTTAAAATGTCTCGCGGGCCGGATCAAATCTTAATGCGGTCCGGTTTTGCTCACATATGATTTAGATGAATAACAACTATACACGATTTTCTGAGAAATGGGGAAATTAATGGCGCTTTTTTCATTGAAAACACAAAAAGGAATTCCAAGACGTTCAAAGTCGGGTTTCAGCCATAATTGAATAAAACGACATATGAAAAATAAAAAAAATTGCTGGTTGAAGAACCCAGTCAATCTTTTCCTATGAGAATGTATCGTGTTTAATGGCGAAAGAAAATTGTGGCCACCATTTTGTTAACAAAGTCATACACGAACGCTTGCACACACATTCTTTAGTCGCTTCGTCAAATTGTCTCTGTGTTGGCCACCTGATTGAAAACGTGGATAGTCCGAAGAAGCAGGAAAGATATCCAGCTAAATATTTAACACCACTGTGAAGAGAAGGCGACCGGGCCCGCTTATATATATATATATACATATATATATATATATATATATATATAGAGAGAGAGAGAGAGAGAGAGAGAGAGAGAGAGAGAGAGAGAGAGAGAGTGAGAGAGAGAGAGAGAGAGAGAGAGAGAGAGAGAGAGAGAGAGAGAGAGAGAGAGAGAGAGAGAGAGAGAGAGAGAGGAGAGAGAGAGAGTTGATCGCCGGGGTTTCGGTCTATTTTTTTTATTCAATAAAACCACATTTTAAAGTTAAAATGTATTTTATTATCTCCAACGTTTTGGCTTGCTATACAAGCCTTCTTCAGGGCTATGTAGAACTGTACCGTTTCAAGTAGGCTACATTTCTGAGGACTCGTCCAGTCCTCAGAAATGTGGCCTCAGGTTTATTAAGGTGCTTCATATGTTTGGATTAGCAAGAGAGATAAAGTATGTATAAATGAGCTTAAGTCAAAACACTTCTTTTGGCTTGTTACGAAAGGCATTGTCTACTCTTAGAGTAAGGATTTAAATTTCTTGCCGTTGAAGGGGCGAGGTTCAAGAGAAATTAAACTTTTTAAAAACAGAAGGTTTGTTATAATCTTCGAAGACACAATACATTCCATCATGTGGCTTGCCGATACCCTACCTACTGTATACTACAAAAGCAAGCTGGTAATTCAATACACCAAAAATTAAATCCATTTCTCAATAATAATTATTTACATGTATATGCAGGATTTTCATAAGGTTTTAAATATATTAACACATAAAATATCGTTTATAATGACTAAATGTATAATACAAAATATCTATGGCAACACTGGCTCCAGGATTGTGAAAACTAAGCTGTGAGGGGAGCACCCCTACACTAATGCTCCTGAAGAGGCATCATGTGGACGAGTAACATGTAGAGTTCACTGAATAAATAAACATCGAGGGCTTATGTGATTTAAATATGTTTTGACCATCTGCAGTGTAGAAATTACCCTTTTCCTTTTAGTTAAATTTTACAACAGCTTTACTAATTAAATTACAATTTTAATCTAATAAACAATTTTTTTTTTTTCATTTCAGATGAAGTCTTGGGCGCTGCTGTTGTTAGCAGTGTCCTTCGTTAAGGGACAGAGTAACTATGCTTCACAAGGAAACAGTATCGAATACAAAAATGAGGGCCTCCCGGACTCAACAGTGCTGGACGGGAGGGTTACCAAACTGGACGACCTGTCACCAGTCATATTCCTCAACAGGACGAAAGCTTTTCTTAATTGTGCTGCCGGCTTTATGCAGGTAACTAGTTTAAAATTTATTAACTTGTTTAAATTCATGATGACTTAATTAAATATATATATATATATATATATATATATATATATATATATATATATATATATATATACACACACACACAAAACCTATGACAATAATAAATAACATTATTTCAGATCGAGCTCAAATTCGACGAACCTTTCTATGGCATCGCTTATGCCGACTTTGACAGAGCAAGTGCTTGCCAAGTAACAGGAAGAGGAGACCTGTCAGCAAAGATTGAGTTACCATTAAAAGGATGTGGCACCAAACAGGTAATGAGAATACTTATTTATTCAATTTTATTTTCTAAAACATATAGAATTCATTGATTCTTAACATAGACTCGCTAATTGCCGACTCTTCACATTGAGATGAAAACAGTTCTTTTTACTTGATTTTCTCCATCAATAAAACAACCCTTTCATTTCCTTTAAAGTGTTTCTCATTTAGTATATGTATTATTAAATAAAATTTATACGATAGACTTAAATAACTGCTGAATATGAGGTACAAATTAATGGGAAAAGAAGGAGATTTAATGTTTATAATTATTTTATAACATAGTTATATATATATATATATATATATATATATATATATATATATATATATTATTTAAGGAGGGCTCATAGCCATAGTTGCGGAGCCCTTATAATGAAATAAATAAAAAAAAATATATTATTTAAGGACTTTAAATCTCTTGATTTTTAATGCTATTACTGTCAGAATATTAGATTTACTTATAATTCCTTGAAGGTATGACTTTATATTAATATTCTACTGAAACATACTGTCAGCACATGACTTGACTAACATCACACAAATTTATTTCAAATATCAACTAAATCTAAACATAAACAGTATAGACCCAAATTACAAATTTTTGCTATGAACAAATTGCAGCGTAAAATACTTATTAATGTGTGAATCACTCTGTAACAAAAAACATAAATAAATAATGTAATAATAATAATGTAAAATGTAAATATATAGGTAATAATAATGTATTATATAATAATAATATTGCATAATGTAAACACATACACAAGTAATATAGATATAATAATAATAATGTAATAATATAAACATAACGTAAATACACACACAATACTGTAATGAGTAGAGCCCGGAAGTTAGGCAAAATGCCTTTTTTATCTGAATGGATATATTGAAGAATCAGATAGAAATAAATATGTTTCCATGCATTTAGGAAGTGTAGAGACAATTTTTATTTTGCCTTTTTTGCCTATTTTGGCTATTTTAAGATTTAAAGCCTTTTTTTTTTTTTGCCTTTTTTGCTCGTTATGCAATTTTTTTCTGTGATTTAAACATTTTAAAAAGCACATAATGAATTTCGAATTTCAGTTCGTCGAAAACAAAAAAGGTTTCACAAATTAAATTACATTTTGCTGTCACAAATATCAATTCGAAAGCTTATTTTTCCAACCCGTGGATTGACCCTCTGTAAATAACAGAGCCTTCCTTGGTAGAAGGAATGCACAAGCATAATGAATAGCAGGAAAGAGAGAGGACGAGGGAAATCAGTCATAGCTCCTTCCTCACAGCCCTTTTGCTATGACAATGGTGTAGTTACCTGGTATTCTGGATTTAGAAATGATAAGATAATGCAGAGGAAGTTTTTCCATGATGAAAACCATTTTTTCTTACAAGGTCTATGAGAGTTGATACTTTTAAAAAGCATCTTGTTGTTGCTTATAACAAGGGAAAGTAAGAGTAAGTATACTAATTCTGTGATAAATTGATAATAAAGAAATGAATGAGTAATTACAATACTGCCTATTTTCAGTATTTCAAGTGCCTTTTTGCCTGCCTATTTTAACCAAAAATAAATGCCTATCTTCCGGGCTCTAGTAATGAGATATATACACACAACGTACATAGTAAACTGGAAATGTAAGGTGTACGTCGCCATGATAGAGAACACCAACAAATAAATAAAAGAAAAAAATAAATAAATAAATTTGAAGTACTTATTTTTTAATATCTATTTATTTTCTATCATTTTATTTATTATTATTTTGTTTTATTTTATATTTATTTTTTGTATTTTTCCTGGACTAGGACTGATTTTTAAAATCCTAAAACTTTTAAAAGAGACAATAGACAAAGTTGTGGGACTCTAAAAAATAAATTAATAAAATATTATATCAAGATAGAACAGATCTATTTGTACTTACTGTAATTCAGAATTATCTATTATTCTCAAAGCCTGTAAACACAATTTGCAAATGTGGGGAATTATTTTCCCATAGTACCCAGTACATTGATAAAATTAAATACTTGATATACATCCATTTATGCAAGAATATTAGAAAAAAAAAAAAAGATAACCACAGCCATTAAGTGATGTTGATGTTGGTTTGGTTGACCTGGCATAAAGATAATCTCTTTTTGTTAGTTGAATAAAACAACACATACAGAAAAAAAATATATAATTTTTAATTAATATAAATATAATATAAACACTTATTAATCAATGGAGTATTTACTTTTAAATACCACAGTTAATGATTAAGAGAGAAGAACTACATTATTGATACATTGTTCAAGTACATTATTGATATATGTGTTATTTCGCAGGATCCTCAGCGAGTGTTCACCAACAACATCGTAGTGAGGTTCCATCCAGCCCTCGAAATGGATGGAGATGAAGTTATAACTATTGTCTGCAGATATCCTCCTCCAGTAGCACCTCCGCCAGCAGCAGCTCCTGCTTATATGTAAGCACTCTTCGTATCAAATAGCTCGTAATTGAAAAGAACCTAACTAAGATTGAGCATTAAAAGAAAGAAAGAATACTTTATTAAAATGAATTAAGTAATGTGATGCTGTCCAAATGTGACCTAACTAAGTTTGAGCATTAAAAGAAAGAATGAACACTTTATTAAAATTAATTAATTAATGTGACGTTGTCCAAATGTGACCTAACTAAGTTTGAGCAAGAAGAAAAAATTCTTTATTTATATAAAAAATAAAGTATGCTGCCAAAATGTTTTGGGATGCTATAAACACAGCGTACTTATCAATCTTTCAAAAATTCATTTCAGTTGGTTAAAAAGGTAATTTTTAAGATGTGTTTTAAATAATTTTAATATTAAACGAATTTTGATAACATTTTAAATGTTTTATAATTTTAAAGAATTATAATGACAAGTTTGACCAAATTTGTTGAGATAATTTTCGAAAGATTGATAAGCAGCTGGTTAGCTCCCATATATATGATTGTGGAGTATCCCCAGGGAATCTATCAAAATAGATTCCGCGAGGATAGGTAGTTCGTTGGGGTCCACTCCTAAATCTTTCAAAAAGTCTTGTGTCAGTTTCGGAATCGTCCCTCTTGCTCCAAACCATAGGCCTTGGACTATATATTTTCTTCGCCTGAATTTTTCTTGGAATTTTTCCTGGTAGAATTCTATACACTTGGTATAGATTCCTCTTTTTTTCGTCTTGTCTCGTGCCGCACTGTAGGGTCAATAAAATAAGCTTCTTTCGATTTATCCTTAAAAGCAATTATGTCAGCATATCTAGGACATCCGTCATCATCGACGCCATAAACCTCTTCAAGGCATAAAAATTCATTTTTTTGAAGAAGAGTAATAATTTTGTGCTTGACATTATGATTTCTCCGTGTGACCAAGAGCATATTCATTGGACATTTTCCAAGCATGTGTGCTGGAGTTTCGGTCTCTCTACCGCATCTGCGGCAGATAGGTCCAACGTTTGATGTTCCTGAAACACCTCTCAATGGCGCGTAGTTAGTGTTCAATTTCAGAGCATTCGTCCATTCGGAGAATGATAAAACAGATTTATTTTAAAAAAATTTGTTGCTTTTTGGACAGTCTCTGAAATGTTCAACTCCTATTCCTTGCCACTTCGAGTGTGACCATTCTTCGAAAGCTTTTTCCCGAAGGTTACGCCTGATCTTAAAGTTGTGATCCTCATTAAGCTGGACTATGTTAATGTTCAGTCTATTGGCACATTCTGTCGATTCTTGAGAGTAGCTGAACATTGGCTGGAACTGGTCATCGGACACTCGATCTAGCTTTTGTGCGATGGACCAATGTTGAAGGGGTGCCTCCCAAAGACACCGTAAAACACAAGTCCTCAATATCATCGTGGAGCGTAAAACATTGCGCTACAAATATTCGCAGGCAGACCTAACATCGCCTTTACACTCCGCCTTACTATTATGTCCACTCCTTCCAGAAATGATGGGCTCATTTTGATTTGAGGTGCTGTTTGCAGGGGATAAATTAGTGATGGGAACAGGTGCTGGTTGATAACATTTAATTTCTGATCAGCTCTTAGATTTGATGTGGTTAACCTGTTCAAATTTTCATTTGCTTTGCTTAAAGCTTTCTCATTAAAAGTTAGCTCGGGAGAAATTGCACCCGAGGTATTTGATTGTATCATTCTCTTCGATCGAATGTATTTCTCCGCCATTTTCTAAGAGAAGATTTCCCGTCGCTAAATTGCCTTTTTTTTATAATAATCGCTGAGCTTTTCATTGGGTTAATCTCCAGTCCAATTTCATTGAAAATTCTGGAGACGACATTTATAACTCGTACTCCAGAATCCACATCTGGAGAAGTAACAACTTGATCGTCTGCAAAACCAGGTAGGATTACGGGACTTTTGTTTTCTGTTAGTCTATGTCCTAGTTGGTTCGCAAATTCATGGTCGCACACTTCCCTGTTGACATGGTCTATGGCCATTATAAATAAGGTCGGAGATAAAGGGCCACCCTGAGGCACTCCTCGCTTCACTTCGATGGAATCCGTTTGATTCAAGCCAGCTCTAATTTTAATCTTGTTGTTACATAAAAACGCAGATATTGCGCCAGTGAGATCGCCTGATACTCCTTTTGCCACTAGAGTTTTCATAATTAATTAATGTGACGCTGTCCAAATGTGACCTAACTAAGTTTGAGCATTAAAAGAAAGAAAGAACACTTTATTAAAATTAATAAATTAATGTGATGCTCTCCAAATGTGACCTAACTAAGTTTGAGCATTAAAAGAAAGAAAGAACACTTTATTAAAATTAATTAATTAATATGATGCTGTCCAGCACAAAGCTATCAGTTGTGAGATAAATGTCTAGTCTGTTATCTTGGTTTATTCCACAGGGCGGGGGAGTTACTTTTGGGGATTAGGAAGTTGTATTCATGATTGCCCTACATAATGATGTAGATATGCTAACCGTAAATATGTTGGTTATTGATCAACCATCCTGGGGAATCTTCCAATATTTCTTCGGCTAAGAGCGGGGGGCTATTTATATCTAGACCGAGTTCCTCGAAGAAAGTGCTTGTCTCCTTCGGTATAGCTCCTCGTGCTTTGAACCATATTCTATAAATCAATCAATGGTGTCTTTTATTTATTTATTCGGCTTCGCAACCTTGGCAATTTGCCATCAATGGTGTATACACCAATGAACACTAAAATAATGTTATGTTCCTTGGAATATCAAATCATCGAATGCCTCAAAATGGCTTAAAAATGGACTTAGGTCCTGTGAACAATCAGCTATTCAATTTTTATTTATATATTATAGCATGAGTACCATAAATAAGGCTCTGGCTTAATTATTTCATAATCTTCCAATTTAAAATTTGTACGAGTGGCAAACTATTAAAGGAGTGTTAGTGTATAAAGGTCTGAACAGATCTTTTTGTCGTAATTTCCAAGTTTCAGGTTATTCCAACTATTTACTTATTTTTAAAGAAATTTGATTTCTTAAAAAAGTTATGTAATACATATAAAACTAATCGTCTCCGTTACGATCAAGCAATAAATAAAAAAAATAAAAAAATAATACATATAAAAAAAAAATCAGTCCCGTAACAAGCCATGAGGGCCCTGCGGGGCAGATACTATAGAGGTATCTGATTCATGACCACACGGCACACTAGGGAGATAGTGTGATCAGTACTATGCTCCAACCGCCTGATTTTCCCCTTGCGGTACCCATTAATAAATTAATTAAAGGCTAGGTTGGCCTAGAGACGGTCTGGTCTCTCATTATTTCCTTAAAAATAGTATCTCTATACTTAAAACAAATCTGATTTTAAACAATAATTTTAGTTTAATAAACATTATTTAATTGATTTTTTGGTATTTTTGTTTCAGACAACACCACGAGGCTCCATTACCGCTGGCACCTCCCCTGAAAGGTTTCCAAATCCTCCTTATAATATGTGGAATTCTTTTCCTGTCTCTGGTTCTCCTTGGCCTTGGTTGCTCGTACTACTTATTGAGAAGAAGACGTGTACAAGTAGTAAGAAGGCATCCCTTGTCTACTGGAACCGGTTCTGACATCACTAAACTCTCTGGTTCGAGTTTGGGTAACATATCCATGTTCGAAGGCCTCAAAATTCCACGAGCTCATGCACAAGGAGGAAGTACATCTGGCTCAGAAGCAGCCCTTATTAGTGACACACTGCCATCTGATTATCCATCAGAATCACCCAGCTCTGCACATTCTGAAGTAGAGCATGTCGACAGAAGGTCTCTCAGTTCTGGTGGGTCTTATGAAAATAAGGCTTATGTTCAGGATAATTACTATACAGAAGAAATAGCTCAAACAACCGAAAGTCACATGCGAAACCTCATCGGAAAGAGACTTCCACCAGAACCGAAATTCGATGTTCAAGTTAGAGTGAAGAAAGCAGCTCCTCTGCCTCCCACACCAACTCCTCCGCCTTCAGAATCTGAAATGAGCATGAGAATGACAGAGCGTAATCTAACAACTATTTTGGAAGAAGGAAGGCCTATTAAAACGACATTTACTTATGTTCCAGAAATACATAACCCTCCATCACCTGCTAAATTGGTAACTCCTCCTCCAGTTTATTCAACTATTATCAGAAAACATCCTGCTGAAAGCAAACATGTTGCAAATGTTGAAGAGAGATATACAAGAGAAGATACTGTTGATTACAGAAGACCTTCTTTAGCTAGCCTAAATACTGAAATGACTGAAACAAGATCGATGACGGAAATAGTAGAGCATTCTCCAACAAAGGTTTCTCCTCCACCACCTCCAGTTGTCCCACAGCATTACATGAGAGAAAGTATGGAAGAATCAGTTGAAGTAATAGAGCCACCAGTTGTTGTTTCTCGTAGGCCAGAAATTAAATCTCATGTTGTAGATGATGTATTCCTCAGAACTATTACGGAAAAGAAAACGATTGAAGATATCGAACGACACAGACGGCAGGTCACTGACTATAGAAAACCACAACCAACAAAATGGGATGTAACAATTAGAAACTATCCTGGACCAGATGGGCATAGCGGGGAAGATTCGGCCACAGACTGGGAAAGCTATTCGGAAACATCATCAGTATCTACTTATGCTCATAAGCAGCCTCAGTATAGGGCCCATGCAGAAAATTGGCAGCAGAGAAGGACAGATATTGAAATAGAAAATATATATCAGTCGACAAGTAAACGTGCACCTGAGCCCGAAAGACCTCACAATTGGGATGTGCTGCTTCGTGTTCTTGAGCCACCACAGTATGAATCAGCTGATGATAGATCTGACGTAGAAAGTGTAACATCAGTTTTAACTGTGGAAGATAGGAAGAAATGGCATGATATAATCACTACTGAGTCAAGTCTTCGAACAATGCTTTCTGAAGCAACAGTAAGAGAAGACTATGAAAGAATTAGAAAAGATGAGCGTTATGAAAAACTTTTTGATCCACAAAAATGGGATGTAATAATTAGAGTTTTGGCACCGCCTCCTGAAACTAAATATGACCAACGAGGAGGTGGAGGTAGCAATAAGTACAGGAGAAAGGCTGAGTGGGATACGAGGAGCAGAAGAAGTTCCCTCCCAACTTTATATGAATACGATTCTGATGGAGGTTCATCAATGAGAACTCTCACGACAGAAGGAGGTCATGGACCTGCAGTCGACCCTCTGCGTTCTAGAAGGACATCACGAGCCTCAGAAATGGACTTGAGATCCATGAGTGAAGTTACTGTCGACATGAGAGCTCATATTCCAGATAATGTCAGTGAAGTTAGTTCGTACAATCCAAGACGAGGCTATTATGATGAAGAGTATGACGACTCTCGAAGTCTAGTGAGATCAATGAGCCAACCATCCTTAGCTAGGTCAGGCTCAGAATTTACAGAGCATTGGGCTATTAGATCTCGACACTGGGAGAGCCCAGAACATTCTCCCAAGTCGGCTCGCTCCTCAAGAACTAGAGGGTACAGAGTAACGGAAGCTAGATATCAGAAATCTACTGGTTGGTTTGGCGATGTGGACAGTGAAGCCAGCTATAAGTAATCGAACGAACGAGCCATTTTCCTATAAATGGAATAACCATATGACTTATGTACTTAAAATTTGTCAAATGAAGGACTAACAAGATAATTTCATTGCAAATTATTGCAATTAATTACATAGAATATGTGCCAAACTCATTTTTGAGTGCTTGTAAATTATAGAAAATATTAGAATTAACATAGGTTGTATTTACTTTTAAGTTAAAATAAATAAGTGAAATTAACTGCCTGTCTTACTATTGGAATTATTTTATTTTTTGTTCTGGTTTTTAACATATTTTAACAATCCAACCCTAGATCTTAATATTTAGGAATAAGAACATATACTTTATTTAGTCTAATACTATTAATCCATAAGCTAATGCTCAAAGCTCTTTTATATTATAAAGAAGAATTATAGACCTTTTTATGTAATATTAATTCAAGAATTTGTGCAATAAAAGAAGTGTATAGGTTCCTATCCAACGGTTTGGCATTTATTTAATTTCCAGTAATAAGACCTGTGATAGTTCTTGAACTTAAAGAGTAAAATATGTCTAAAGTTATGTATGACTGTATTTAAGATTAGGTTTGTATGTACATAAAAAGCTGATTTTTCATTCTTCCTACTCGCTTGAAGAGCTGCGATACCAAGATTTGAGTGGGACTGAGAAATCAGCTTTCTTACTTTGACCTTGTAATATTTAAATGGTTAATTATCTTCTCCTAGATTAAATTGTTATAAAAGCGTTACTGTTACCTAGTTTGTGATGGTATGATTTTCAAGCGATTGGAAATATTCGTTTTATATATCAAGAAAATCATCTGATATTTGTAATATTGAATGAACTGATAGCCTTATTTTTCAATGGTGATGGTTTATTATTAAATTCCAGTGTAGTTCATACTGAGCAATAATGTTAATTAAAACTTGTAGTAAAAAGAAGAAATTATTTTTGAATCAAATAAAAGGAAAATGTACTAAACTTTTTTCTAAATATACCATAAATTTTTAACTCAGTATGAAGTTTTTATAAAACCCTTTTCATCTTTCCAAAACCCTTGTATGGAAAAAAGCAAAAGCAAA
Source organism: Gonocerus acuteangulatus (assembly GCA_946811695.1). Lineage (NCBI taxonomy): Eukaryota > Metazoa > Arthropoda > Insecta > Hemiptera > Coreidae > Gonocerus > Gonocerus acuteangulatus. The sequence goes on from OX328125.1 coordinate 73,542,641, forward strand.
CAACTTAAAGAGATTTCAATATATGATTTTTCTTCATTAACAGTAAGTTTCAATGGTGATGTTCCTGGTGACCAGTTTCAGGTCACAACCAAAATCCCGAAATCCTCTTTAATAGTCACTTCATTCACATTTTTTTTTTATTATTATGATGACTAAGTGCTTTCATCTGCTCCTGCTGCCATCATCATCAATGGCAGAACAAACAAAATAAACAGCTTTATAGCGAATTAATAAAAACAAAAATGAAATATTGTGAATTGACATCAAAATGTCTAAAATATACGTCTTTGTGTTTATTTATTTATTTGATTTATAGAGTTCTGCAACATCGGCTACAAACTCTTTTGACGTAAACGTTAAAAAGGAAAAATTAAATATTAAACACCTACTTACAGACTGCAGAGACAGAGAAAACATTGACTTACCAAATGATTTACATGAACTACTCACTCAGGACAGTACACACATCGATAATATACTAAAATATCTAAAACTTAAAAAGAAATTTTAAGTTTTTGTTTTTTTGAATCCCAAATTTTACTACCGGTAAATAATGACCCGACTAACCGTCGGGATTATATTCCAAAATGATTATGACCTGACTACCCGTGCTTCACCATGGCCGATAAGTAGTTTTTATATTGCGTTAAATAAGGTATGATCAAAATTAACACTACTACATAATTTTGTACAGCTTATTATTGCATGGACATTAAAGTTACCCAGGAAACACTATGTGGAGGTAACCGTGCTTGTTTCCGTTGGGGGGTAAAAAAAGAAAAATACAACAACCACTTAAAAAGTTAGGTAAACAGAGAGAAATACACGTTAAAAAGAATAAAACTAACTACTTTGAAGTTTTAAGCACTTATCTCTTCGATTGATATCGTCCCACCAGACACAACAGAATAATGACAACAGAATATTTTTGTTAGAGAATTTATTTAAATTTTAACGTCCATTTATTATTAACTACGAATTAGAGAATTTAGTAAACTTCCGAATAGCGGCCTTCCACTTACTACGATTTCCCAACCGTTTTCGAGATATTTTAGAAAATATATTGAGATCCGAAAGCTTTGGATCACCATTAATAACAATTTTTTTTCCATATACTTCTTACCTCCAAGCGATAACAAAGTTTACATATCTTAGATTAGATGAATGGCAAATACCTGGTACAAATTTCAGGTGAAACAATCATCGCCTCTGAAGACCCAAACAGGAAATTAGTTCGGAAAAGTATTTCTATCAATTTTTCTCGTAAACAGTTACAGAAATCGCTTTAAAAAGGTTTTATTCGTTTTCCTGCGTTAAGGAACCTATATAACGAATACTTGCAAGTATAAGGACTCGAAAATGTAAGTGTTCCGATTTTTAACACGCAAATTTTGCTCCAAAAACCATGTTCCAGTAAACGGATTCAGCTGGTTAATGAACTTGACCTTTCAAATGAGAAGACAAATTGTTGTTCCAAAAGTCATCAAAAGCGGACCATTTTTAAGCCGATGAGGAACTTCATAATAATTCAAACCCCCCTAAAAGCACCTCAACATTTGAATATCAAAAAAACCATTCTTAGCGAGTGTTTAAATTCTAAACGGATTGACCGTGCGAAATTTCAAATTTTTGTGTCAAGTGGTTCGGGATATTATTATCTCGGATGGACCATCACCAGGGCGTAAACTCTATGAGTGACAAAACCAAACAAAGACCTGAGACAAAAAAGGTCTGCCACCATAGTTGAAATTAACCTCAATTAAAAATAATACTATGAAATAGTAGAACAGCTGTTCTGTTATCGTCCTAGCAACGCATGCAGCCTAGGCGTACATGCTCTAACCAACTAAAACTTTAAACCCCTCTAAAAATACTTAAAAATTCGAGTATCGAAAAATCCTTTCTTAGCGAGTGTCTACATTCTATAGGGAGTGTCCATGCAAAATTTCAAATTTTTCTGTCGAGTGGTTTGGGCTAGGCGATGAAAGGTCAGTGAGTCAGTCAGTGAGTGGTATTTGACAAATATATAGTAGATAATAGTAAACTGGGTCAATCCATTAGAAATCACCCAGACCATGTTGCTCGATATTTTTGATTTTCCTAATTTCTTTTACCAGTTATTCCCCTATACTAGGTGAGTTCAAACCTGCAGTAAAACATTTTTCTGGGTCATAGTTTTTTTTGCCGGCCATTTTAAATTGGCATTTTAACTACTTTTTGTCCGAAAACAAGTTTCACGTAAATGTATCTAACTCTCTTTATTTCATAGATATCTAAACAGAATAAAGACTAAAATTATCAGAGCGAAATGCTCTTGATTTTTATTCCTGCGTTGTGTTTTCTAAATAGTATAGAAATTGAAGAAAAAAAAATCACGAAAATTAATAGAAATTTAACTTAAAATGGGAGTTTTAGTGCTGCAAAATTATTAGAAGGAAAAAGCACTCATCTTCAATTTTTTTTTTCATGCATTGATTTATTATAGAACTACTTCCTGCAGAAGTTTCAAGCTTGAGAAATTTTTCCTTTTTTTTATATAATTTTTCAAAGTTTGCCATAATCGTATTTTTCGCAATATTTGAAGTTCAATATCTCAAAAGGGCCTAAGTCGAAAATTATGAAATTTATGCAGATAACACCTCATTAGGACATAAACAAATGATATCAATTTGATGACTGAGACTTAATTGGTTCCAGAGTTATACTGCATCAAAGTTTGCCATAATCGTATTTTTCGCAATATTTGAAGTACAAGAATCTCAAAAGGGCCAGAGTCGAAAATAATGAAATTTATACAGATAATACTTTTTTACGACATAAACAAATGATATCAATTTGGTGACTGTGACTCAACTGGTTCCAGAGTTATAGTGCATCAAAGTTTGCCCTAATCGTATTTTTCGCAATATTTGATGTACAATATCTCAAAAGGGCCTAAGTCGAAAATTATGAAATTTATACAGATAACACCTCTTTATGACATAAACAAATAATATCAATTTGGTGACTGAGACTCAACTGGTTTCAGAGTTATAGTGCATCAAAGTTTGCCATAATCGTATTTTTCGCAATATTTGATGTACAATATCTCAAAAGGGCCTTAGTCGAAAATTATGAAATTTATACAGATAACACCTCTTTATGACATAAACAAATAATATCAATTTGGTGACTGAGACTCAACTGGTTTCAGAGTTATAGTGCATCAAAGTTTGCCATAATCGTATTTTTCGCAATATTTGAAGTACGTAGTAAGGTCCATAAGTTGCCGGCCTGTCCTGCTTTCCCTCCTTCAAACGTGCCGGGACCTGCACGCCTATGCAGGTCCCTGCAGTTGAATTAAAGAAATATTAAAATACAGAAAGAATATAAATATTGCTAAATTTTATTATTTTTATATTATTATTATTTATTAGACTTTGCGATAAAGTGAATAGATATTACTAAAAAAGAAGGAGAGCCCTTAATTATACACAGACATTTACAGAGAATATTTTTAACAAATATACTTTTCCGGAATTTCTTTCTAGCCTACGTCGTTTTTACATTGCAAGGAGTTGCTCTTAGTACTACATTGATATACATTTTCCCTTATCTCTTTTAAAATGAATTACTAAATAATGTATCATGAAAAGTATTTCATTCTCCACAACAAAATATTTATGACAAAATAATTTACATTCCCTAGAATAATATTGATTTTTAGGATAAAAATAGTAGACAAAAAGAACGATGAAATACTTGAAAAATGCATTTTTCAATAGAATTTAGCGACATTGATATTACGGTTGTACTATTATATCTCTATATTGACAAAAGCACTCTCTTGAAGTTAATTGATATTTATCCGTAAATGAACTACAAAAATGAAAATAAAACTACAAAATTTTCTTTAGACATACCCATTTTTATAAATTGTGCAATTGAACGGTGAATCTAATAAGTGTGAATAACGGTAATTCACTTTAGCACATAAAATAACTGAGAAATTAATTAATTCCTTGTCTGGTTGGCCTCCTCGAGGAATGGTTCATCTGGCAGTTTATAGAGTGCGCTCGGCTTCCTATACTAAGCATACGTTAATTTTATTTAAATTACGACGTTTATTGACGCTTTTACTATGCTCTCTATTCAAAATGGTTTAAGCACGTTTAATCAAACGTTCTAGTGAGTATGTTTCCTAATAAAAAATAAACTCTGTAAATAATAGTAGTAAAAACAGCTTTATCTTTAGGCTCCCAGGAACATAGCTAAATGTTTTTAGGGGTGGGGACCTATTTTCATCAGCTGTTAGTTAACCTTGCGCAGAGGCAATATCGTAACCAATGAAGGTCTACTGAGGTGCGATTATTGCTTGTTGAAAACTTTTACCAATACCCCGCCTTAGGTATGTGAAATACCATGCCTAAAGGCAATTTTTGGAAGTCCCCACGGGGACTCGCAAATATAGCCAAACAATTCGTTACTAGTATTACGAATATATTACGATAGAATGATCTCATAAAGTAATGTGGTAATTTATATTTAATAATATATGACTATGAAATATTCACACATAAATATGTATAAATACAATAATTTATTCATACATTTTTAAGTGTTAATATACTTCATATATTCACGTATAAAGAGCATTAATAACCTTAGATGACCTTCCAAAAGTAGAGCTACATCCTGAGTAATAAAATAGCAAATATGGTCGTTGGTCGTCTATTGATTAGATTCTCTTAAACGTTCAAAATCGAATGTCTCTCTATTTTTAGTTACAAAAACTAAAAAAAAAAAAAAAAAATACCAAGTAGTACATAGGACTGTACGAATGTATTTAATGACTTTCACTGTTGCCATAAGATCATTACTTTTCCACGAATATTTATTGATATTTACATATTATTATTACATTACTTTATATGATCATTCTATCGTAATATATTCGTAATGCTAGTAACGAATTGTTTGGCTATATTTGTGAGTCCCCGTGGGGACTTCCAAAAATTGCCTTTAGACATGGTATTTCACATACCTAAGGCGGGGTATTGGTAAAAGTTTTCAACAAGCAATAATCGCACCTCAGTAGACCTTCATTGGTTACGATATTGCCTCTGCGCAAGGTTAACTAACAGCTGATGAAAATATGACCCCATCCTCAAAACATTAACTATGTTACTGGGAGCATAATGCTTCTACTATTAGTATATACAAATATTATATTTTATTCGGTTGTTTACGCACTAGAAGCTAACGCATAACGCGCTTAAACTATTTTGATTGAAGGCCATAGAAAAATAGACAATAAACGTGGCAACTTAATTACTATTACTATGTGCTAAATATAAGAAAACTGAGCGCACTCTAGGAAGTTGCGGATTAACTATTCCTCGAGGAGGCCATCCAGACAAGCAATTAATTAATTTCTCAGATATACTATGCGCTAAAGTGAATAAATATTAATAACGGATAGTTGATTCGCCGTTCTATTGCAGGATTAATAAAAATGAGTATGTTTAAATAAGATTTTGTAGTTTTATTTTTATTTTCATATTCATGGATCAGATATGTACCTATGAAGCGATTTCAAGAAGAAGCTTTTCGAATTAAAGAAATATTAAAATACAGAAAGAATATAAATATTGCTAAATTTTATTGAAACGTACTTTTATAAAGTATTTTTTCACTGTTTTCTGGTTACTATTTTTATCCTTAAATTTCGAATCACTGTTATTCCGGGGGAATATTTAAAAAAATATATATATTTTAGCTCATAAAATACAATTTCTCAAGAAACAGAACCATACAAGCAATTTATCAATTTCTCATGCAGACTTTGCGATAAAGTGAATAGATATTACTAAAAAAGAAGGAGAGCCCTTAATTATACACAGACATTTACAGAGAATATTTTTAACAAATATACTTTTCCGGAATTTCTTTCTAGCCTACGTCGTTTTTACATTGCAAGGAGTTGCTCTTAGTACTACATTGATATACATTTTCCCTTATCTCTTTTAAAATGAATTACTAAATAATGTATCATGAAAAGTATTTCATTCTCCACAACAAAATATTTATGACAAAATAATTTACATTCCCTAGAATAATATTGATTTTTAGGATAAAAATAGTAGACAAAAAGAACGATGAAATACTTGAAAAATGCTTTTTTCAATAGAATTTAGCTACATTGATATTACGGTTGTACTATTATATCTCTATATTGACAAAAGCACTCTCTTGAAGTTAATTGATATTTATCCGTAAATGAACTACAAAAATGAAAATAAAACTACAAAATTTTCTTTAGACATACCCATTTTTATAAATTGTGCAATTGAACGGTGAATCTAATAAGTGTGAATAACGGTAATTCACTTTAGCACATAAAATAACTGAGAAATTAATTAATTCCTTGTCTGGTTGGCCTCCTCGAGGAATGGTTCATCTGGCAGTTTATAGAGTGCGCTCGGCTTCCTATACTAAGCATACGTTAATTTTATTTAAATTACGACGTTTATTGACGCTTTTACTATGCTCTCTATTCAAAATGGTTTAAGCACGTTTAATCAAACGTTCTAGTGAGTATGTTTCCTAATAAAAAATAAACTCTGTAAATAATAGTAGTAAAAACAGCTTTATCTTTAGGCTCCCAGGAACATAGCTAAATGTTTTTAGGGGTGGGGACCTATTTTCATCAGCTGTTAGTTAACCTTGCGCAGAGGCAATATCGTAACCAATGAAGGTCTACTGAGGTGCGATTATTGCTTGTTGAAAACTTTTACCAATACCCCGCCTTAGATATGTGAAATACCATGCCTAAAGGCAATTTTTGGAAGTCCCCACGGGGACTCACAAATATAGCCAAACAATTCGTTACTAGTATTACGAATATATTACGATAGAATGATCTCATAAAGTAATGTGGTGATTTATATACAAATAATATATGACTATGAAATATTCACACATAAATATGTATAAATACAATAATTTATTCATACATTTTTAAGTGTTAATATACTTCATATATTCACGTATAAAGAGCATTAATAACCTTAGATGACCTTCCAAAAGTAGAGCTACATCCTGAGTAATAAAATAGCAAATATGGTCGTTGGTCGTCTATTGATTAGATTCTCTTAAACGTTCAAAATCGAATGTCTCTCTATTTTTAGTTACAAAAACTAAAAAAAAAAAAAAAAAAATACCAAGTAGTACATAGGACTGTACGAATGTATTTAATGACTTTCACTGTTGCCATAAGATCATTACTTTTCCACGAATATTTATTGATATTTACATATTATTATTACATTACTTTATATGATCATTCTATCGTAATATATTCGTAATGCTAGTAACGAATTGTTTGGCTATATTTGTGAGTCCCCGTGGGGACTTCCAAAAATTGCCTTTAGACATGGTATTTCACATACCTAAGGCGGGGTATTGGTAAAAGTTTTCAACAAGCAATAATCGCACCTCAGTAGACCTTCATTGGTTACGATATTGCCTCTGCGCAAGGTTAACTAACAGCTGATGAAAATATGACCCCATCCTCAAAACATTAACTATGTTACTGGGAGCATAATGCTTCTACTATTAGTATATACAAATATTATATTTTATTCGGTTGTTTACGCACTAGAAGCTAACGCATAACGCGCTTAAACTATTTTGATTGAAGGCCATAGAAAAATAGACAATAAACGTGGCAACTTAATTACTATTACTATGTGCTAAATATAAGAAAACTGAGCGCACTCTAGGAAGTTGCGGATTAACTATTCCTCGAGGAGGCCATCCAGACAAGCAATTAATTAATTTCTCAGATATACTATGCGCTAAAGTGAATAAATATTAATAACGGATAGTTGATTCGCCGTTCTATTGCAGGATTAATAAAAATGAGTATGTTTAAATAAGATTTTGTAGTTTTATTTTTATTTTCATATTCATGGATCAGATATGTACCTATGAAGCGATTTCAAGAAGAAGCTTTTCGAATTAAAGAAATATTAAAATACAGAAAGAATATAAATATTGCTAAATTTTATTGAAACGTACTTTTATAAAGTATTTTTTCACTGTTTTCTGGTTACTATTTTTATCCTTAAATTTCGAATCACTGTTATTCCGGGGGAATATTTAAAAAAATATATATATTTTAGCTCATAAAATACTATTTCTCAAGAAACAGAACCATACAAGCAATTTATCAATTTCTCATGCAGACTTTGCGATAAAGTGAATAGATATTACTAAAAAAGAAGGAGAGCCCTTAATTATACACAGACATTTACAGAGAATATTTTTAACAAATATACTTTTCCGGAATTTCTTTCTAGCCTACGTCGTTTTTACATTGCAAGGAGTTGCTCTTAGTACTACATTGATATACATTTTCCCTTATCTCTTTTAAAATGAATTACTAAATAATGTATCATGAAAAGTATTTCATTCTCCACAACAAAATATTTATGACAAAATAATTTACATTCCCTAGAATAATATTGATTTTTAGGATAAAAATAGTAGACAAAAAGAACGATGAAATACTTGAAAAATGCTTTTTTCAATAGAATTTAGCTACATTGATATTACGGTTGTACTATTATATCTCTATATTGACAAAAGCACTCTCTTGAAGTTAATTGATATTTATCCGTAAATGAACTACAAAAATGAAAATAAAACTACAAAATTTTCTTTAGACATACCCATTTTTATAAATTGTGCAATTGAACGGTGAATCTAATAAGTGTGAATAACGGTAATTCACTTTAGCACATAAAATAACTGAGAAATTAATTAATTCCTTGTCTGGTTGGCCTCCTCGAGGAATGGTTCATCTGGCAGTTTATAGAGTGCGCTCGGCTTCCTATACTAAGCATACGTTAATTTTATTTAAATTACGACGTTTATTGACGCTTTTACTATGCTCTCTATTCAAAATGGTTTAAGCACGTTTAATCAAACGTTCTAGTGAGTATGTTTCCTAATAAAAAATAAACTCTGTAAATAATAGTAGTAAAAACAGCTTTATCTTTAGGCTCCCAGGAACATAGCTAAATGTTTTTAGGGGTGGGGACCTATTTTCATCAGCTGTTAGTTAACCTTGCGCAGAGGCAATATCGTAACCAATGAAGGTCTACTGAGGTGCGATTATTGCTTGTTGAAAACTTTTACCAATACCCCGCCTTAGATATGTGAAATACCATGCCTAAAGGCAATTTTTGGAAGTCCCCACGGGGACTCACAAATATAGCCAAACAATTCGTTACTAGTATTACGAATATATTACGATAGAATGATCTCATAAAGTAATGTGGTGATTTATATACAAATAATATATGACTATGAAATATTCACACATAAATATGTATAAATACAATAATTTATTCATACATTTTTAAGTGTTAATATACTTCATATATTCACGTATAAAGAGCATTAATAACCTTAGATGACCTTCCAAAAGTAGAGCTACATCCTGAGTAATAAAATAGCAAATATGGTCGTTGGTCGTCTATTGATTAGATTCTCTTAAACGTTCAAAATCGAATGTCTCTCTATTTTTAGTTACAAAAACTAAAAAAAAAAAAAAAAAAAAATACCAAGTAGTACATAGGACTGTACGAACGTATTTAATGACTTTCACTGTTGCCATAAGATCATTACTTTTCCACGAATATTTATTGATATTTACATATTCCCACTACCTTAACAAACACACTTACATATACAAGTATACTGATTTCCTAGCAAGACCATTCAGAAGATACTGATCGTTGTGTTATCGCCAAAGAAGCGGAACACTCAATCAAGAAATAAAATAAGGGCTAGTGTACTTTCCATCCCACTTTCACTACAACACTTGAAAAATAATTGTTTCTTCTAAGTTATTTATTACAACTATTAATTTATTCAAGAACAACAAAAAACTCCACAAATTTGGGAATTTGATTTTCTTTAAAAAGCCGCGTTCTAAGATTTATATGAACCTAGTTCGAACTTAGTTTATAAATAATAAATTTATTTTTATTATTATTGAATATATTTATTCAAATACAATTTACTCATTAATAAAGAGGATTGGATCGTTAATCTTGGATAACTTTCCACAAGGAAACCCATAAAATAGAAGGAATAATAGATAGACCCATAGAAAGGAATAATAGATGACGTTAGAGGGAATAAATAAAATAAATCTTGCAGGGATAAAAAGTGGTGGAAGAGTCGGGATTTAAAGGTTTCTAGGATGGTAGAATGGCGGATAGACAGAGATGGCGCTTATAGCCCAGATTTCGGTGCACCGTAAGAAACAAAACAAAAAAATACCATTTATTTAAATCTTTTTTTTTTTTTTTCTTATATATCACATATAAAAATGTGTGAATAAAATTTATTCATACAACTGAATATATTTAATATATTCACGTGTAAAGAGCATTAACCTTGGATGACCATCCAAAAGTAGAGTTACATCCGGACTAATAATATAGCAAATATGGTCGTTGTCCGTCTATTGCTTAGATTCTCTTAAATGTTCAAAATCGAATATCTTTCTATTTTTAGTTACAAAAAAGACTAAATAAATGACATCCCGCTAAAAATGAAGTAATTGTGATACGATTAAAATTGCATACAGCGTTTTAGGCAAATAAATTCGTTTAGAGCTCGCTGCTCAAATTCAGGAACATAAATATGCTTGAGCTCCACCCTACAAACCTATGTAATGTACTGTATAACATACAGTTTTCTTTTTCGTACATGGCCACCCCGCCAGCGGACACTTTTTTTGTAACACTTTTCGTAACGTTTTTTTCAGTTTAATCATCGCTAAAACATATTTATGCTGCTAATATATTGTGGATATAACAAAACAATATTAAAAAAAACTAACAGTGAAATATAAGAGAAATTAAAAGAGAAGGAAACTAAATATAATCTACTTATAGAAAATTAGAGAAATGTTTGAAAATGATTAAGCAATTTCACATATATTTAAAATTCAACATTTTTAAATAGTTCATAAATAAGAGAAACTAAAAGATGACTTGCAACGACCATATTTTTTATATATCTATTTTTTATATACGTTTTTACAGCCCTGAAGAAGGCTTGTATACCAAGCTGAAACGTTGGCGTTAATAAAATACATTTTAACTATAAAATTTGGTTTTAATTAATAAAAAAATAGACCGAAACCCCGTCGATCAACACCTTCTACATATCAACGGTCGACCAATTCTACTCTAGCAACGACCATATGTTTTTCATTAAACTGGACTTAGTCTACATTCGGAAGATCATCCAAGGTTAAGGATCAAATGCCCACTCATATTTAAGTACGTAATATTTGGTTTATGTACCATACAATAAAATATGATAATTCTGTCCTTATATTATCCAGTTACGGTTCGATATGTGGTGGTTTGCGAGTCCCCGTGGGGACTTCCAAAAATTGCCTTTAGGCATGGTATTTCACATACCTAAGGCGGGGTATTGGTAAAAGTTTTCAACTAGCAATAATCGCACCTCAGTAGACCTTCATTGGTTACGATATTGCCTCTGCGCAAGGTTAACCAACAGCTGATGAAAATGTGACCCCATCCTCAAAACATTGACTATGTTACTGGGAGCATAATGCTTCTACTATTAGTATATACAAATATTATATTTTATTCGGTTGTTTACGCACTAGAAGCTAACGCATAACGCGCTTAAACTATTTTGAATGAAGGCCATAGAAAAATAGACAATAAACGTGGCAACTTAATTACTATTACACTGTGCTAAATACCTATAAGAAAACTGAGCGCACTCTAGGAAGTTGCGGATTAACTATTCCTCGAGGAGGCCATCCAGACAAGCAATTAATTAATTTCTCAGATATACTATGCGCTAAAGTGAATAAATATTAATAACGGATAGTTGATTCGCCGTTCTATTGCAGGATTTATAAAAATGAGTATGTTTAAATAAGATTTTGTAGTTTTATTTTTATTTTCATATTAATGGATCAGATATGTACCTATGAAGCGATTTCAAGAAGAAGCTTTTCGAATTAAAGAAATATTAAAATACAGAAAGAATATAAATATTGCTAAATTTTATTGAAACGTACTTTTATAAAGTATTTTTTCACTGTTTTCTGGTAACTATTTTTATCCTTAAATTTCGAATCACTGTTATTCCGGGGGAGTATTTAAAAAAATATATATATTTTAGCTCATAAAATACTATTTCTCAAGAAACAGAACCATACAAGCAATTTATCAATTTCTCATGCAGACTTTGCGATAAAGTGAATAGATATTACTAAAAAAGAAGGAGAGCCCTTAATTATACACAGACATTTACAGAGAATATTTTTAACAAATATACTTTTCCGGAATTTCTTTCTAGCCTACGTCGTTTTTACATTGCAAGGAGTTGCTCTTAGTACTACATTGATATACATTTTCCCTTATCTCTTTTAAAATGAATTACTAAATAATGTATCATGAAAAGTATTTCATTCTCCACAACAAAATATTTATGACAAAATAATTTACATTCCCTAGAATAATATTGATTTTTAGGATAAAAATAGTAGACAAAAAGAACGATGAAATACTTGAAAAATGCATTTTTCAATAGAATTTAGCGACATTGATATTACGGTTGTACTATTATATCTCTATATTGACAAAAGCACTCTCTTGAAGTTAATTGATATTTATCCGTAAATGAACTACAAAAATGAAAATAAAACTACAAAATTTTCTTTAGACATACCCATTTTTATAAATTCTGCAATTGAACGGTGAATCTAATAAGTGTGAATAACGGTAATTCACTTTAGCACATAAAATAACTGAGAAATTAATTAATTCCTTGTCTGGTTGGCCTCCTCGAGGAATGGTTCATCTGGCAGTTTATAGAGTGCGCTCGGCTTCCTATACTAAGCATACGTTAATTTTATTTAAATTACGACGTTTATTGACGCTTTTACTATGCTCTCTATTCAAAATGGTTTAAGCACGTTTAATCAAACGTTCTAGTGAGTATGTTTCCTAATAAAAAATAAACTCTGTAAATAATAGTAGTAAAAACAGCTTTATCTTTAGGCTCCCAGGAACATAGCTAAATGTTTTTAGGGGTGGGGACCTATTTTCATCAGCTGTTAGTTAACCTTGCGCAGAGGCAATATCGTAACCAATGAAGGTCTACTGAGGTGCGATTATTGCTTGTTGAAAACTTTTACCAATACCCCGCCTTAGGTATGTGAAATACCATGCCTAAAGGCAATTTTTGGAAGTCCCCACGGGGACTCGCAAATATAGCCAAACAATTCGTTACTAGTATTACGAATATATTACGATAGAATGATCTCATAAAGTAATGTGGTAATTTATATACAAATAATATATGACTATGAAATATTCACACATAAATATGTATAAACACAATAATTTATTCATACATTTTTAAGTGTTAATATACTTCATATATTCACGTATAAGAGCATTAATAACCTTAGATGACCTTCCAAAAGTAGAGCTACATCCTGAGTAATAAAATAGCAAATATGGTCGTTGGTCGTCTATTGATTAGATTCTCTTAAACGTTCAAAATCGAATGTCTCTCTATTTTTAGTTACAAAAACTAAAAAAAAAAAAAAAAAATACCAAGTAGTACATAGGACAGTACGAACGTATTTAATGACTTTCACTGTTGCCATAAGATCATTACTTTTCCACGAATATTTATTGATATTTACATATTATTATTACATTACTTTATATGAACATTCTATCGTAATATATTCGTAATGCTAGTAACGAATTGTTTGGCTATATTTGTGAGTCCCCGTGGGGACTTCCAAAAATTGCCTTTAGGCATGGTATTTCACATATCTAAGGCGGGGTATTGGTAAAAGTTTTCAACAAGCAATAATCGCACCTCAGTAGACCTTCATTGGTTACGATATTGCCTCTGCGCAAGGTTAACTAACAGCTGATGAAAATAGGTCCCCACCCCTAAAAACATTTAGCTATGTTCCTGGGAGCCTAAAGATAAAGCTGTTTTTACTACTATTATTTACAGAGTTTATTTTTTATTAGGAAACATACTCACTAGAACGTTTGATTAAACGTGCTTAAACCATTTTGAATAGAGAGCATAGTAAAAGCGTCAATAAACGTCGTAATTTAAATAAAATTAACGTATGCTTAGTATAGGAAGCCGAGCGCACTCTATAAACTGCCAGATGAACCATTCCTCGAGGAGGCCAACCAGACAAGGAATTAATTAATTTCTCAGTTATTTTATGTGCTAAAGTGAATTACCGTTATTCACACTTATTAGATTCACCGTTCAATTGCAGAATTTATAAAAATGGGTATGTCTAAAGAAAATTTTGTAGTTTTATTTTCATTTTTGTAGTTCATTTACGGATAAATATCAATTAACTTCAAGAGAGTGCTTTTGTCAATATAGAGATATAATAGTACAACCGTAATATCAATGTCGCTAAATTCTATTGAAAAATGCATTTTTCAAGTATTTCATCGTTCTTTTTGTCTACTATTTTTATCCTAAAAATCAATATTATTCTAGGGAATGTAAATTATTTTGTCATAAATATTTTGTTGTGGAGAATGAAATACTTTTCATGATACATTATTTAGTAATTCATTTTAAAAGAGATAAGGGAAAATGTATATCAATGTAGTACTAAGAGCAACTCCTTGCAATGTAAAAACGACGTAGGCTAGAAAGAAATTCCGGAAAAGTATATTTGTTAAAAATATTCTCTGTAAATGTCTGTGTATAATTAAGGGCTCTCCTTCTTTTTTAGTAATATCTATTCACTTTATCGCAAAGTCTGCATGAGAAATTGATAAATTGCTTGTATGGTTCTGTTTCTTGAGAAATAGTATTTTATGAGCTAAAATATATATATTTTTTTAAATATTCCCCCGGAATAACAGTGATTCGAAATTTAAGGATAAAAATAGTTACCAGAAAACAGTGAAAAAATACTTTATAAAAGTACGTTTCAATAAAATTTAGCAATATTTATATTCTTTCTGTATTTTAATATTTCTTTAATTCGAAAAGCTTCTTCTTGAAATCGCTTCATAGGTACATATCTGATCCATTAATATGAAAATAAAAATAAAACTACAAAATCTTATTTAAACATACTCATTTTTATAAATCCTGCAATAGAACGGCGAATCAACTATCCGTTATTAATATTTATTCACTTTAGCGCATAGTATATCTGAGAAATTAATTAATTGCTTGTCTGGATGGCCTCCTCGAGGAATAGTTAATCCGCAACTTCCTAGAGTGCGCTCAGTTTTCTTATAGGTATTTAGCACAGTGTAATAGTAATTAAGTTGCCACGTTTATTGTCTATTTTTCTATGGCCTTCATTCAAAATAGTTTAAGCGCGTTATGCGTTAGCTTCTAGTGCGTAAACAACCGAATAAAATATAATATTTGTATATACTAATAGTAGAAGCATTATGCTCCCAGTAACATAGTCAATGTTTTGAGGATGGGGTCACATTTTCATCAGCTGTTGGTTAACCTTGCGCAGAGGCAATATCGTAACCAATGAAGGTCTACTGAGGTGCGATTATTGCTAGTTGAAAACTTTTACCAATACCCCGCCTTAGGTATGTGAAATACCATGCCTAAAGGCAATTTTTGGAAGTCCCCACGGGGACTCGCAAACCACCACATATCGAACCGTAACTGGATAATATAAGGACAGAATTATCATATTTTATTGTATGGTACATAAACCAAATATTACGTACTTAAATATGAGTGGGCATTTGATCCTTAACCTTGGATGATCTTCCGAATGTAGACTAAGTCCAGTTTAATGAAAAACATATGGTCGTTGCTAGAGTAGAATTGGTCGACCGTTGATATGTAGAAGGTGTTGATCGACGGGGTTTCGGTCTATTTTTTTATTAATTAAAACCAAATTTTATAGTTAAAATGTATTTTATTTACGCCAACGTTTCAGCTTGGTATACAAGCTTGGTGAGCAGCAGGCTCTAAACGAATTTATTTGCCTAAAACGCTGTATGCAATTTTAATCGTATCACAATTACTTCATTTTTAGCGGGATGTCATTTATTTAGTCTTTTTATATATATATATATATATATATATATATATATATATATATATATGCATATATATATGTATGTATATATATATATATATATATACATACATATATATATATGCATATATATATATATATGCATATATATATATATATATATATATGCATATATATATATATATATATATATATATATATATATATATATATATATATATATATATATATATATATATATATGCATATGGGCCATTCCATGTCAATTCAACCAATGAAAGTACTATTTACAACCCGACCCTCTTAGATTTTTTTGAAATTTTGAATCCTAATAGCTCTAACAACTCCTTGAATGGTACATTCAACTGTTTCCGTTTTTTTAGTATTAATTTTCAAAGTATTGAAAACCCGCCTTTTTTTGGTAAACTGGAAAATGTTAATTCCTTGATAGATTGAGTTCTATTTTAGCTAGAACAGTCAGCATAGTCTCATTGTTTAGCTTATTAAATGGACTTTAATTTGATATACAACAAGACCAACTGATTACAAATTTTACTTTTCAAACAAAATTTTGAAAACTTGTACGTAACGGTTTTCGAAAAACTGTACTTTTAAAATTCTGAAAAAAATTTATTTGAATCTTCAGTTCATTGACTACATATGCTGTTAGTTTCATTATGGGATGGGAACGGGATCATTTTATAACATAATTTTGACTTTATAATTGTCACTGCGTAGTTGGTAAAAATATGGTGAGTGATGGATATTTGTATTGTAAATTCAGCAATAAGCATCCCTGATCAAAATTTGAATTTTTTTCAGACAAACTAAAATTAAAGGGGAGATTTGAAAAAAAAAAAAAAAAAAAAAAAAAAAAAAAAAAAAAAAAAAATTACTGGAACCCAGAAATTGCACCCTTTCATTCCTTTAACTAAGAAAAAAATTAAGACTCAACTTTACTCGAACTTCAATAAAAGTGAAATTGAACTGGTAGGTAACTGATTTAGACACAGATACAGTAGCCTTTAATGAAAAAATATGTGGTAGTTTTATTGCCTGTGAATATGACGACCAGTGGTGGCAGACATGTGTACTCAACAAAAATGAAGAGATGGATGAAATAAAATTTAATATCCAACATGTCTCAATTATTACAAATTTCATTTTTCAAAAAATGTTTTGAAAATTTGTACAAAACGATTTTTGAAAAACTGTACTTTTAAAATTCTTAATATATTTCAATCTTCAGTTCATTGACTACATATGTTGTTAGTTTCATTATGGGAACATTTTACAAAATAATTTTAACTGATTTAGACTCTGATCCAGTAGTCTTCAATGAAAAAATATGTGGTGGTTTTATTACCTGTGAATATGACAACCAGTGGTAGCTGGCATGTGTACTCAACAAATTATACAGTTACACACAATAGCACAAAAATGGATATGACCGTTTATTAAATGTTGTAAATGGTCTTTTTTTTTTTTTTTTTTTTTTTTTTTTTTTTTTTTTTTTTTTTTTTCCATTGGCATCCCATAATAAAACCAGTATCATTTGTAGTTTAAAATTATGTAAAACATTTTTTGAAAAATGAAATTTGTAATAATTGAGACATGTTGGATATTAAATTTTATTTCATCCATCTCCTCATTTTTGTTGATGCAATAAAACTACCACATATTTTTTCATTAAAGGCTACTGTATCTGTGTCTAAATCAGTTACCTACCAGTTCAATTTCACTTTTATTGAAGTTCGAGTAAAGTTGAGTCTTAATTTTTTTCTTAGTTAAAGGAATGAAAGGGTGCAATTTCTGGGTTCCAGTAATTTTTTTTTTTTTTTTTTTTTTTTTTTTTTTTTTTTTTTTTTCAAATCTCCCCTTTAATTTTAGTTTGTCTGAAAAAAATTCAAATTTTGATCAGGGATGCTTATTGCTGAATTTACAATACAAATATCCATCACTCACCATATTTTTACCAACTACGCAGTGACAATTATAAAGTCAAAATTATGTTATAAAATGATCCCGTTCCCATCCCATAATGAAACTAACAGCATATGTAGTCAATGAACTGAAGATTCAAATATATTTTTTTCAGAATTTTAAAAGTACAGTTTTTCGAAAACCGTTACGTACAAGTTTTCAAAATTTTGTTTGAAAAGTAAAATTTGTAATCAGTTGGTCTTGTTGTATATCAAATTAAAGTCCATTTAATAAGCTAAACAATGAGACTATGCTGATTGTTCTAGCTAAAATAGAACTCAATCTATCAAGGAATTAACATTTTCCAGTTGACCAAAACAAGGCGATTTTTCAATACTTTGAAAATTAATACTAAAAAAACAGAAACAGATAAAAAAATTAAAAAAATTGTTTTTGGTTATTTTTTGTTAGAGTAACCAACCTACCAAATTTTATTAAAATCCAAGAAGGTCGGGTTGTGACCCTTGTTGATTTGACATGGAATGACCCATATATATATATATATGTATGTATGTATGTGTATATATATATATATATATATATATATATATATATATATATATATATATAAATTTTAACGGGGGTCATTTTCGGTGTCTACTAGGTAGGATCGATAAAGATTTGAAGAAATTTTTCAAAAATTCCGTCATGAGTCCAACCTCAATAGCTACTTTCCTTCGGAGGAAAGTGCTAAAAAAATTTATTTAAAATGTCAGATTTGTTTTTAGCACATTAAAACCTGTATATTAAAATTTTAGGAAGATTGAAAAAATTAAAAAAACAATGTATTTTAAATTTCGCTGAGGCGAACCTTAAAATGTTGTTAAATATTCAACAATGTGGCCATATTTCAAAGAATATTTACTTGATTTAAACTAAACTTGGAGGGTCGATTAAGGCTCCAAAGTGACACATTTCCTTTTAATAGGGGTGTTTCTACGTGTTCTAGGATCGACGTTATATGCAAAACCGTTTACATTTTATTTTTATTTTGAGAACCATTTTTTACAAGTACCTTCTGAGATAATACAATGTTTATTTATGTGGTTAGAAAAAGGATTCTTCTTTTGAAAGAGCTCAAAAATGTAAAAATCGGAGTATCTCAAGGGGAGGTATTGAATTTTAGAACGCCACATTACTTCTTTGCTTACAAATTTTTAGTCTTTTCCGGAACGGGAAAAATTATTATTTTTGTTTTCGATGATATGTACCACGTAAAGGTTTCTTGGGGTGATGATTTTAAATCTGTTATTATTTTTTATGTAAAAAAATGTATAATACTAGTTTACTTGAAAGCGTGAGCATATTTTTTAATTTATTTGACGAAATATAAATTATTGTTTAACATTAGTATTTTTTCTCTAATCTACTCTATAAAACAAATGAATTGGTGAAAGAATCATGTTGATATCATTTTCTAAACTCGATATACAAAATAAAGAACTTTCAACCTATTTTATTTTATTTCTCGCCGCCTAAGTCGCATTGGACGGAACGCTCGGACACATGTCAACTATTTTTCCATGCAGAATCACCAGAAAAAAATGGGCCAAGCAATGTCGACTAAAGGGGTGGGCTTGGCCCCCAGAATGAAAATTCACAATATGTTTGGATTAAGTTAGAAAAAAAAAAATGTTTACGCAAATTAATAGTTCTAGTTAATGTATACTCTTAGTTCATGAAATAAGGTTTTCCAGGGGCCTCGTTATACAAATTTGATTATACACCCCCAGGCACGGCTGTAAGCCCGTACTAAATTAGCCCTTCCCAGAAATGTTTGTCTAGAGCCGCCAATGGGGCCAAATCGGTGACTCCACCACTGTATACTCCCCTTGTTAGATAATTTAATGGGCGTATATAGAAAATAATTTCGGGCGGTGGGCTGAAACCATTTCCGGGGTATGGAATACATACAATTTAGAACTGGGAAGAGTTTTAGCCAACTAAAACGCAATTACACCCAAAATAAAATATTTTTTATGAACTAAGTGATCTTATTTAATTTATTTTAAGGGTTTTATTACACACCCCTGTGTGCCATGCTACACCAACTTTATATTATATAGCTGTTAGGAACAAACATACAGCTGGTAGTATATTTTCACCTTGCCAATGACACTTCCTGTATCCCTACCTGTGTGCCACCTTTGGTCAACATCGGTCAAACAGTGTGGATTTGTATAAAAAACAAACCGACAGACAGCTGACAGATGATTTTGACCAAGCCTATGACACTCCCCATATCAAGACCTACCTGTGAGCCAAGTTTGTTCAAAATCGCTCAAAACCTTTAGATTTATATAAGGAACAAATTGAATGGCTTTTTATTTATTTATTTTTTTCTACAATATAGTATCCCTATACTGTGGGAGTTCATTTAGATTCTGCAGGTTCCTTCTTCCAATACTGCCTGCATTACAATCAAAGTAATATACACTTTTTTTTTTTTTTTTTTTTTTTATAATTTTTTTTTCTGAGTGTTAAAAGCATAATAATAATAATATTAAGACAGAGAAATATGATAGCGTAATGATAACAACTATAATAATAATAATACAAATAAAAATAGAAATAATAATATTGAAAAAGAAACAAATAACAATATCAACATTATAAATTAATGGAAATAAATAAAAAAAACAGAATGAATAAAATAAAATAAATAAATAAAGAAAACCTTCGTTCTTCCAATGGCTTAATCTTGTGATTATCAAAACAAAATTCAATCAGGATTGTGGTCATGAGAAACTGTTCAATTATTTACAGCAGCATTATTTTTCAAAAACAAATCCACTACTTTTCTCCTTTGTCCGGATACTAAAGATAAAGGTATGAATTCTGTATACGCACTTTTGATGAGATTATTTGATATAATAATAAAAAAATAATGATTTGTCAAGATTGCTTTACATACTTTCAGAAAAATTTCACAAAAAGTTTTAGCGGAAATATGTTACTACAGCTAATGCAAACTTGTAGTATATAGGGTGGGAGAAAGAGTAAAATCCTTTGTCTCTAATGGAAGTTATTGGCAAATCGGAAACTAAAAATGTAAAAAAACTCAGTAGAGTTTGCTAATGTTGCATCTCGTTTAATGACAAACACTACAATTTTCCGAATCAGCCAAGTAGATATTGAGTCTGCTATAAGTTCGGACAATCCATGGATTAATGTTAAAGACATAGTTTTTATTAAGCAAATGCATGTGATAAAATGCAATTCACAAATCATAAATTCAACTATGGAAAACAAACTGAAACCAGCAAGTTAACAGATCAAAAACTTAATATTTCAAATTTTAATGTTAGTGACTGGTGTGCAGTTACATATGATAAAAATTAAGTAGTATTTATTTTTATATTGACCAGCAAACCCTTCACTGAAGTAATGAATGTTTTGTACATGTAGGTACTCCTCAATCTGAATAGCAATTTTAGTTTTTGGGATACTATATGCCATGGGGGTCTCCCGTGGTCTAATGGTTAGCGCCTTGGATTCATAAGCGGGAGATGGTGGGTTCGATCCCCACCTCCGGCAGGAATTTTCTCATCTCACGGCTCGTTGGGAAAATTCCTCGCTGTGCCCTGGATGTCGGCGCTAATGACCTAGAAGTAGATGCGCCGTAAAAAAAAAAAAACAAACTATATGCCATGCTCACATCATATTTAAGGTCATCAGAAACGATACAAAGTGATAAAATTAGTTTTTCATTGCTTGCATCCTTATAGTGAATCATTACACGGTTAATTTTGCATGTATCTGAGGTCCAATGGTAGTTTTCACTAAAATCCATTGAGATAACAGCTGTATTTGGGGAGGCTACATTCTTCAAGCTTTTGAAGAAGGTTGTGATTTATCAATATAGCTATGAATGCAGTATTAATTTGTTCAGTTTTTCTATTAATTTATCAATAACCTCATCAACTGTGCTGGAACACCAGAACATTTCACTTCGATCAACCGGAACCCATTGACTGTACTCAACAAAATCTGTTTGTAGCTTTGGGTAACAGTGGTAATCTTTTATAGTTTTTAAAATTAAATCGCTGTATTATAAAAAATAATATATCGTTAGCTAAAATTTTAATTGAACAATTTTTTGTCTTGAACGGAAAAAAACAAACTAAAGAGTGAAAAAACCATAAATTTTATTTTTTCATGTGATAGTGTATACCTTTTAGAATAATAATAAAAAAAAATTATCTTTTTACCTTTTGATGATATTCCACTTAGTGTGGAAAACCATTTTTAATTTTTAAAAAATGTATTTTAACACTTCAGGATTTTTTCAGACCATTTGTAATTACTTTATGATTATATTATTTTTTTTATGGCTTCCATATTTATTGAAGTATTGTCATAAAAAATGTCATCAACCTTGGTTGATAAATAAAGTAGGTATGATTTATATTCTAGAACTAAGTGCACTTCCTTTGTACAATCGATGATAACAGCAAAATTTCAAGTACTTTAGCAGAGCATAAAAGTAAACTATTTGAGATTGAGCAAAATTATTTTATATTCTTACTTATACACATGGAAGGACTGAGCATGCCAAGTTTCATTAAAATCTAAGATTATGGGATCCATGAAAGGAAAGAACATGCCCAGTTTCATTAAAATCTGAGATCATGGGTGTCAAATCCCATTTTTTTGGGTTGATTTGAGATGGAAAAACCCAAATGTTTAAATATCATGTTATTATTTTAGGTGGTACATTAAAGAACTAAAAGTATTTAAATTATTAAAGGTGTGTACAGATCCATAGTTCATGTTGGAGACATAGTTTTTATTAAGCAATTAATGTGATAAAATGAAATTTGCAAATAAAAAAAAATCAACAATGGAAAACAAATAGGAACTTGCAAGTCAACAGATCAATAACTTAATATTTCAAATTACTTACTAATATATGATATTAGTCCAAATTCTGAGAATATAAGGCTATAATTTAGATAAACACAAAATGTTTCTAAGTCACATAGAGATGATTTTAGGTGGTACGGTAAAGAACTAACAGTATTTAAATTATTAAAGTTTTGTACTGATCCATGGGTTCATGTTGAAGACATAGTTTTTTTTAAGCAAATGCATGTAATAAAATGCAATTTTCAAAAAAAAAAAAAGAAAAAAAGTCAACTATGGAAACACATCAAACTTTTAAAAAAATGGTTAATGAATTCTAGGAGCCCAGTGTTGTCCTACATCTTTAACAGAAATAAGAAAATTGATCTTATTTGACATTATTTGTCCAAATTCTGAGAATGTAAGTCTATAATTTAGATAAACATTCAAAGGTTACAACTGAAAAGTTTTGTTCGCAAAAGAATAACTTTTCGCAAAAAAAAAAAATAAATAAATAAAAATGTTTTGGTGGCTTGCTAATCTCCACCTAGGCAACACTGGAAAGAAAATGGCGACTGGAAAGTCAACACATCAAAAACTTAATATTTCAAATTACTTATTAGTATATATTGGTCCTAATTCTAAGAATATAAGGCTATAATTTAGATAAACACAAATATTTTGCTAAAACTAAAAAGTTTTTTATGTTAGATAAACACGCAAAACTTAAAAAAAAAAAAAGGTTAATGGCTTCTAGAAGCCCAGTGTTCTCCTACATATTCATCAGAAATTAAGACAATTGATCTTATATGATATTATCCTCAAATCCTTAGAATATAGGGCTATAATTTAGGTAAACATACAAAGGTTAAAACTGAAAAGTTTTGTTCGCAAAAGAAAAACTTTTCGCAAAAAAAGAAGAAAGTTTTGGTGCTTGCTAATCTCCACCTAGGCAATTCACCTACAGTGGCTCACAGTCAAAATGATGCAAACCAAGATTTCTATTTCTATTGCTAGTTGCTCTCAATTTGTTACAATTTTAATGCCAATGCACATGAGGGCAAAATGATCCATTGTCATACATTAAGTTTATATAATCAAATCAACTCTAACAACATTTATACAAATAGAAAAAAAAATCTTCATTAAAACTCATAGGAATTGAAGGTCACAGTGAAAAAGATGCAAAGTTTAGTTCCGTTTAGAAAATAAGTATTCTTAAATTTTTGGGAGTTTTCAACATGAGTTTACTAGTATTTTAACTAATTCCTTTTTATCTACTATATATTTGTCAAATACCACTCACTCACTGACCTATCATCGCCCAGCCCAAACCACTCGACAGAAAATTTTGAAATTTTGCATGGACACTCTCCTTAGCATGTAGACATTCGCCAAGAAAGGATTTTTTGATATTCGAATTTTTAGGTATTTTTAGAGGGGTTCAAAGTTTTAGTTCGTTAGAGCTGGCAAGCCTAGGCAGCATGCGTTGGATAATAAAAGAACAGCTGTTAACGTACTGTATCTATTTCATAGTATTATTTTTAATTGAGGTTAATTTCAACTATGATGGGAGACCTTGAATTAAAAACTAGAAATAAACTGTCCTCATTGAGTTTACGCTATTAGGGACAAAATCACCATCACCATTGCGGTTCATTTCGCTAGAGAGTTTTCGTTATACCTGGTGATGGTCCATCCGAGGTAATAATATCCCGAACCCTTGCATAACATCTTTACCCATCAGCATCCCCAGTCATAACACCTCTTGATAATGCTCGCAAATATAATGGGTGTTTCCAAATGACATGTGAGAAACATAAATTTTTAAATTTCAACGTACATTTATTATTGACAACAAAATTTAACCTGTATTGGTTACACTGCTGTTACTGGTAACCATTGGCGTATATAGGAAAGAAAGGGGGGGCTGGGAGATTTTCCGGGGTATGGAATACTAACAATTTAGAACTTGGAATAGTATTAGGCAAATAATACGCTATTACAACTAAAATTAAATTGTCTTATTTAATTTATTTTTAAGGATTTTAAGACATATTTTTACCATCAAATCAAAATTTCGGCGGGGGGGGGCAGACCCCTGAGCCCTCCACCCCTTATATAATTCCATGATGGTAACCTATAGAAGTGTCATGAAACATTATACTTTCATTACATATCAATTGATGTATAACATATAGTATAACGGGAACCATGCTATAACATACTGCAAAAATTTATGTAGTAGCGTTAATTTTGATGATACATTATTTAACGCAGTAAAATAACTACTTATCTGCCGTGAAGAAGCACGGGTAGTCAGCTAGTTCATTTAATAAAAACGAAAATAAACAATATGAATACAAGTAATCAGTCCTGTTTGAGCATTTGCTTAAATTTGGTACGCATTCAAGTATTCCTGAACGAGAAATAGTGATTAACAAATTTAAAATGGGCAAAACAACATGAAATCGCTTCTATTATCAATAGGATTTATACGACCATTTAACATATTATTGAACGTTTTAAAAAAGAAAACAGAATGCTAAGAAAATCTAGAGTCATTACAAAATAAACGTTTTACCGGCAATGACAAAAGTTGAATTTTTAGCCAAATAAAAAATAATTCAAAATTAAATGCTGCAAAGTTGGCTACGTTAGTTAATGAACATTTATATAAAATGGTGTGTGCTGAAACCATTCAAAGAGTCTTAAAAAAAAATGCAATACAATAGTAGAGTTGCAAGGCAAAATTCTTATATAAACGAAAAATATAAAAAGATGCAAATTATTTTTCCCAAGAATTACTTAAAGAAGAGATGGACTTCTGGAGAACTGTTTTGTTTTTGGATGTGTCAAAATTTACTTTGTTTGGCTTTGAAAGAACAAGTTTCGTCGGAAGAAAGGCGAATGAAGAGCTCCATGGGAATAATCTTTGCCTGAACATCAAACTTTGAGGTGATCATGTTATGGTTTGGAGGAGTATGGCTGCTTCGGTGGTAGGATATCATCATTTTATTGAGGAAACAATTGAGAAACATTAATCCCGTGACATCCTGAAGAAAATATTGCAACCAAGTTCGGAATAATAAATTATTTTGCTTTTTATGACATAACGATCCCAAGCATTCTGCTTATCTCGCATGAGAATGGGTTCATATAATTGAGCCAAAACTGTAAAAGCACCCCTCAAATCACCAGACCTCAACGTCATAGAGAATTTATGAAGTTAATTAGAAACAGAGTGAGGAAACATAATATATCAAACCAAGAATATATCAAAAAGAGGCGTCAAGAAGAATAGATGAAGATATGTCCATCTTTCACAGAAAAGCTTGTCCAATTGATGCCCAATTGTTTGAAAGTGATAATAAATAATAAAGGATTAGCTAAGAAGTACTAAAATTTAAAATATTTTGAATTTTTGGACGTTTTCCATTTTGCATCAATTTCACTGTGACCTTAGAATTGTATATTATTATATAAAGATATTGTTTAATTTTATAATTTGACCTAAAATTAATTTTTAACTATTGTATATTCTAGTCTGATGATCCTACTGTATTTTTGTATACAAAGATTTTTTAGAATAAATTGTGGGTTGGTATTAAATATATTTTTTTTAAAGTAAATATCTTGCATCTTTTTGAATGTGAGCCACTGTAGGCAACACTGGAAAGAAAATGGCGATTTCTGAGGATTCACTCTTCTGTATTTGACAGTTTCGAACTCGTTACTTCCGAACTGTGAAGCCTAGAAGATTTTGAGCTAGCCTAGGAGATTTCCCGTATGAAGAAGTACATGTTTGCCAAGTTTGGTACAAATTGGTCGAACGGTGTGTATTTGTATAAGGAACAAACAGATGGACAAACGGACAGGTGATTTTTATATATATATATATATATATATATATATATATATATATATATAGATAGATAGATAGATAGATAGATAGATAGATAGATAGATAGATAGATAGATAGATTTTTACCGATCAAATCAAAATTCTGGGGGGGGGGGGGCTGCAGCCCCCTCAGCCCTCCCCTTATATAAGCCTATGAATAACTTATCTACTAATTCTGTTGGAGTTAAAATACTACGGCTACTTTCGAATTGTTAAAATTCGAACCTAATTAATAGTTATCTGCTCGTAGTTACGGCATGGTTATTGAAAATAAGAATCTCAATAACAAATAGTGAAAACTATTATTTAATCTTCTAAAGTATTACGGAAGTCTGTCAAATTCATAGCAATGATTTATTTTATTTCTAATTGAACAGATTTAATGTTCCTTTTTCTAACAATAATTATAAATTGTAAAATATATTTAGTAAAGAAAGATAATTGATGGATCTTCCAGGTTTTGGTTGAAAATAATGTACTCCACTTTTTAGTACAAACATTCTCCGGTAGAGATGCTGTAATTAATCGATATATACAATCTTAAACTCGACTATGGTTTTTGACAGATTGTATTTAGTAAATATTTAACCTTGTGTTATGTTAATTCTCTGTAGTGATATTTCATTTCAATAACGTTCTTCAATGGAATTAAAATTCCATCTTGTCACGTCTGTATTTGTTGGTTGATATTTTCAGCTGAAAACAAACTTTTTTTTTTATGAATTTTATTATAATTTTCAAAGCTGGCAGTGTTTGATGAAGGATGAATTCTAGCAAGAGCAAGAACAGCCTTTTGAAAGTAATAATTTTGGGCGATGGAGGTGTAGGCAAATCATGCCTAATGAACAGATATGTAAACAATAAGTTTGATGATCATTCATTTCATACTATTGGTGTTGAATTCTTGAACAAAGAAATTGAAGTTAATGGGGAAAAATACACTTTGCAGGTATGTATTTGTCTTATTTTTTTTTTTTTTAGTGTATGGTAATTACTTCTAATCAGAAATAGAAATTGCAGGTTTGCTGAAGGGAATTTACAATAAAGTGATCTACTGGTCTAACACAATTAAAACCGTATTTGCTTAGGGAAGGATTTTAATGAATAAGAGTACTGATTTTTTTAAAATGAGCTCTTAACTTTGTGTCACATAATTTCTTTAAAAAACATAGTCTTTTAATATCACTATTTTTATTGCTTTCGAGATTCTATTTGCTGGTTCCATTTATTTATTTCACACTTTTGCTTTAAGTTTTTAAGATTTTTCATGTTTGAAATTAAACTCTTTTGACTATGATCTGAAACTTTCTTTGTTTTTCCATTATGTAATACCTTTTGTTGCTGTAAATATTGCTGCTTACCTTTTGTGCTGTGATTATTATGTGCTTTATCAGTTCACACAGTACCGTTTCTGATAGCGTCTTAAGATGCTGGTCATAAAATTTGTCTCCCATATCCTTTTTAAGAATGGATTTTCAAAACCTTATGTTACAGATGTGACAATCATTTAGTTTACTGTAATTTACTCCACATTTCAGTGTTCAAATAATTTAGCTGCAACATATTGTAGTTCTTATCCCTAGCGTCA
Organism: Gonocerus acuteangulatus; assembly: GCA_946811695.1. Classification (NCBI taxonomy): domain Eukaryota; kingdom Metazoa; phylum Arthropoda; class Insecta; order Hemiptera; family Coreidae; genus Gonocerus; species Gonocerus acuteangulatus. The sequence continues at coordinate 73,571,093 of OX328125.1, forward strand.
TTTGCAAAGCTTAGAACAGAAACAGTTAATGTTTTCTCTTAATCTTTCATGACAAATGTAAAATGAAATCTCAAAGTGATGGAAGACCATAGGCACCGGGAAACTGACAGTATACTAAGTGAAAATTAAAACTTACATAAAAGCTGTATTTGTTGGCAATTTAATAAGCTTTCGAATAGATGCTTTACTTTAAATACAAATTTCTTCCCCAGGCTTCCCACCGACAGGGAAATGTCCAAATTTCATATATATATATATATATATATATATATATATATATATATATATATATATATATATATTCAAGAGCAGAAAAAAGGAGAAAATCGCTTGTATGTGTATATGTGTATATTTTTTTTAATTCTCTTCTCCTTCTCTCACTGTCTTATTTGGAGTATTTTGGTCTCTGTAACGCAACATGTGAGAGGCTTGCATTAAGAATCTTAAAAACATAGCATTTTCCATATTTTTAAGGCTGTTAACTAGATATCTGTTGGGTTAAATTCCCAGCGTTACTTAACTACGTTTGGTAGTAGGCTGTAATCAATAAATAAATACAAATTTGTGTTAGTTAATGTTTGTATTATTTTGATTAATATAGCAATATTTCCAAATCTATTAGATTTATAAATATTCACTTTATAACCGTGTTATGAATCACAAGTTTAGTTAGCATACTCAACTCGGTCTTTCCATATTTGATTTTTTAAACTTCTGTTAGCTACCATATTAAGTTAGGGCAAGTTTATTATTAACTCATGTAATTATTTTTAAAAAAATGTATTTTATTTTTAATTCATGCTTCTTTACTAATGTTGCACTTACCTAACTCAACTAATAAAATAGTACTCTTTTCTTCCTAACGACATATCAAAAACACATATTATCTGTCTAGTAAAATCTTACCTGCAAGTTTTCCACAACTGTTGGTAATCTTAAACAAACTGAAAAATACTGGGTTTGTTCTACTGTACACCCTAACTCTGAATCCCTTGATTACTATCAATTATCACTATCTGAGAGGTCAGTGAATTCCATTTCCAAAACTCAGTGGAAACTTAGTAACCTCTTTAGAAGAAAAACCCAGTTTTCCCCATTTTCTTTGATAAGGTTATAGATTTGGCCTTGGAAATGGTTTTATTAGATTTCGCACATCCAATTACTTATAAAACGTTACCTGGAACCTAGTAATGCAAAAGTGTAAGCGTTATGATTTTTTCTCTCACATTTCGCCCAAAAACCATGTGCCGGTGGATGGATTTAGCTGGATAATGAACTTGACTGTCCAAATAACAGAAAGAATTTTTGTAACAAATTTAATTAAAATTAGTCCAATTTTAAACCAGGTATATATTTATTTATATGACTTAGAACCACCATTATTTTCTTGATCTATGGGTTCTTACTTAGAAATTTTCCAACCAGCACTTCCGGATTACGTCATTAGCTCAACCTCATAAGCAAGTTTCCTCCCTATGGAGGGAGTTAGGAAAAGCACAAATTAACTCTAGTGGAGTTTGATTATTGTTTATTTTAAAAAGAAATATTAGTTTTTTTTTTGTTTTGTTTTTTCAATCTATTTAATTCCTATTTACTAAGTTATGTATGCTTTAATTTGACCAGTCATATTTCCTTCCAGATATGGGACACAGCTGGACAGGAGAGGTTTAGAAGTTTACGGACCCCATTTTACCGAGGCTCCGACATTTGCATGTTGACCTATGCAGTTGATGATAAAACTAGTTTCAACAATGTAAAAATGTGGAGAAGTGAATTTCTCTATTATGCCGACATTAAAGATGGAAAAACATTTCCATTCATTGTTGTTGCAAACAAGGTAATTTTAGGAACTTACTAATAACATTTTATCTTTAGGTTCTTGGTCAAAATTTTTGTACTGCTTAAGAATTCAAATTATCTACATATCCAATAAACAATAAGTACATAACAATTTCTCAAAGCTTTTATTGTCCAAGTGAAACTAATTACAAATTTATTATTATTTAAATTTTAACGTCCATTTATTATTAACTACAAATTTTAGGACGGGTTATCTATAGGTTACCACCCTTTTCTAGCCAGGATAGGGGTGATGCCTTTGTATCTTTTTTGGAAAGAAAAGCCACCGTCCCTAGTGGAAATCGAACCCACAACCTTTTGCACGGAGTGTTAAGAGCTCACGCCTTAGCTCATGGCTAACGGGTCTCCTCTAATTATAAATAAACTCAGAAATTAGTCTGAGAAAAGTCGTAAAAATGTCTCTATTATAACTTTCACAATAGGAGGTTTTAAATGTTTTTATTCTTATCTTTCAAATTTTCCTCGATGGAGTATCCTTCCAGCGTGGGAGTTTATTTAACTACATATGCCATCCTTTCTTAATACTACAGGTATTTTGATTATGTACATAAAATAATGATTTCTTTTACAATTAATATGAATACTGAACTTAAAATTGATAATCATTAGTCTTAGCTTTGGCTAAGTATCGATAAATATTAGACTACTTTCTCTGGCTTCTCAAAGCCTTCCTTAGTCTCAAACAAGACATAATCTGTTTTTATAATGTTTCACGTATCTTGTTGTTCCTTGAAATTGGAGTTTTCAAATGGTGGAACCATCGGAAATATTTCCCTCAAAATTTCACGCATGCAGAATTGAACTTTTTCTTCTATCTAAACAGGCTATAAATGATTTTTTCTCAATGCTTATTCTTATTAATTAATTATTAATATTGAGGTATTTGATCTACAGATTAATTTTGATTCCACTATATAGGTAGATATTGAAGAAAGAGAAGTGAGCGAGGAAGAAGCAAAAGTTTGGTGTAAGGAGAACGGTGATATACCTTATATTGAGACAAGTGCACGAGATGCTATTAATGTAGACAGCGCTTTCAGCACTGCTGTGGATATATGGATTAATCTTGAGGAAGCTATGGACCGACTTGGTTCTTATGGAGAAGGATCTATTAAACTCAACAGGTTTCAAGCGAAAAAAAAACAATTATTGTTGTGGAGTTGTATAATTATGTTAAATGCATTTTTCGTAATAAAACTTGCCTACTGTTCAAAATCTTCATTACAAAAGCATGTATGATTAGAAAATGTGATATAACTTGTAAGGGTTAATCTATATATTGCCAAGTGCGATGATTTTCTTTCTAGAAAAAATTAGATTGTCTCGGATTGTAAAAAATACATTCTAGGAGTCTTTCAAAAGTAAACAGTGATAATTATGTTATCTGATATAGTTTTTTATAATTATTGAAAGGCGTTCAAGTCTTTCTTAGTTTCCTTAATAATCAGATTGAATTTCTAGCGCTTTTTCTTTATATCATTGGTGAATACGAAACGCTAGTCAGTAACTTGTTATTTCATATCTACTTCTGTATTGTATTATATTATTGTTAGATATATTGAATTCTTGTTTGAAGTACTATGTTTTTATTTTTGTTACTAAAACAATTGAAATACCATTAAGAAAAAAAATAAGATAAAGTCACTACATTCCAAAAGCTGAAACATTCCTTAAAACATTTATTCTTCATATTGCCAAGTTATAGATAGTATGTTCTGTTGTTAATTTTTGTTTTCCAAATGAAATGCAATGTTATTTCCGTCTAAGAATTATTCAATTCTTCTTATTACTTATTTTTAAATTGTTTGTTGTATTTTTTGTTAGTTTCACAATGGATGGAATATACCCCACTAGTATTTCTAATGTGTCACAACTCAAAAATCGATGTTTTTCAGTTATGATAATGAAAGACATGGTAAATATCTCTTTATCAACCATCAAAACTAAATGTACCTAGCTTCAGAGCTTGTACGCCAGAGGAAACTTGTGTCATACTTGTCTTAATGCTATTCCCTCTCCAAAGGCAAGAGTGAGATATTTTCAGTTGAGTTGTGTCCCTTTAGAAATACTAGTGCGATATCCATCTCGGTGGATTGAAGTTTTTGATATTGGCAAAATATTTTTAGTAGAACTTTTATAAATGTTCGCCTTACATTTTTCACACGAATTTCATGCCTGTTTAGGGTTTTAAAATATTATAACTTTCTACAGACCCAAAAAACCAATGATCCTTAAATAATTATTTCTCTAGCATTATTTATTGGCATGAATATTCCAATTTTAAAATGGCCTATTATATTTGTATACATTTATTGATAGTTGACCAAATTTAATGTCTACTGTGATATAGTAGAGTAGTTAATTCATTATCATTTCTTACAATAAGTGGAAAACTCTTTTATATAAGTGACTAAAAACTACAAATAGCACCACTTTAATGGTCTGTTGACATTTTTTATACAAATGAGTACAAATGGATTTTTCATTTTCCATTTATTTTCAAAATAAATAATTAATTTTTTTCTAAATCAATATTTTTTAGAAATCCATGCATACATTGCTATGAGAGAGGAAATTCAAAAGAAATTGTTTTATATGATGAGAAATGTGTTGTACTTCATAAAACAATTTTGTCTAACTTATCTTTATTTTTGTTTTTATTGATAGATTTATAGAACTGCTGATTCCATTAGCCAGGTTTACTATTTAATTCAATTTTAACGCCCATTAACTCAGAATTTTAGGACGGGTTATCTATAGTTTACCACCCTTTTATAGCCATAATAGGGCTGATGCCTTTTGTTCTTTTCTAAAGAAAAGCTACCACCCCTAGTGAAAATCAAACCCACAACCTCAGGCACAGAGTGCATACGCCTTAGCACACACGGCCACCAGGCCTCCCAGGTTTATTATTAATTTATCATGATTATTGACTCTAGGGAGGTGAAATTGTTCTAACAAGTTCTGAATTTTGTGTTTATATTTTTCATTATAAGCTATAAACAGAATTTGATAAACTTTTAATCATTACTCCAAAAAAGTCTTCCATGGGCATACAATAAGTTTTCTTTGTTTCACATTATTTTACTAATGAAACAGTCAACATTTTGTTCAAAATAATCAGAACTTTGGCGCAAAAAAAAGAAGAACGAGCCTTTTAATAAGACGCATCTATCGACATGTACAATATGTTGATGCTGGTTTAAATCTGAGGTCTGTTTTGCTGAAACGCCTTCCAATATTTTGCAAATATCACAAAATAAATAAAAAATCCTAAAAGCTGTGGAAATTCCTTTCAGAGGTTTGGGAAAATTTAGAAAAAAATATCAAGTATTTTTCTGGTGTATTTGAAGCTGAATCCAAATTTGAAATCTCTTAAGCTCCACATCTCTCAAGTTTTTAAAGTGCGAAAAACTGAATGAGGAAAATTAAAAAAAGAAAAAAAAAAAAAAAAAAGAAAGCAACATTGTCCTCTTCTCTTCTGCTCTATAGTGCATTATGTACAGTGCAAAGAAAATCTAATTCTGAATCCGGTTTTCTTGTGGAATAATCATATTCATATTAGTTTTTTTTTATCAGTGGCTGATAGTATAGAATAACAAATAAAAATTATTTGCAATAAATTCATGTTATTCAAGTAGAGTGACCATCCAGCATAAGAGGAAACAGGAGAGATGATGTGGGTGGTTTTAACCTGATTCCATATTGGCCATTGTCAACTTACCCGTGGACAAATAATAACTGAACAAGATGTAAACTTAAACACGAGAACAAGTATACGTACCCACCGAAATGTCAGTATGTTTGACGGAAGGTAGCTATTACTTGGACACAATATTTAAAAATTTAAATATATATAACAAAAGTTAACAAAAATACAGCATCTCTTGCCCTGTTTTTTATATTTTTATTATTATTTTGTTTTCTTTTTCTCTGATTTTTATTTATTAGTTCTTTTTCCCAAATCATATTTATATTCTTCGTGTATGACTATTATAATTCGTTTTTTTATTTTTTTGAGAACATATAAAGGTAAAAAAGCTAAGATTTCCATATATCCAAATAACTTTGTTGTGGGCCCAAAAAATAAATGAATAAAGTAATTATTTCTTTTAACCTTTTTTCCTCCCTCTCAAAGTTTGTTTACTTTAATGAATGACCTGTATTTTTAACTTACTAAGCGGTAAATCGCAAGCATCGGGATGCCCAAAATAAGATGAAAAAATGCATTTAAGCCACACATGAAATATATATCGCCTGGTGGGTATAGGTTATATGCTGACCTAAAAGTTAAAAAGCTTCCCTTATATCTCTTTAATGTTTTTAATGGATAATGTATTGATTAGTCAGTATGTATTTTTAACTTAATTGACGGGGTATGCGAATAAACAAATTACCACTAAAGGCTACTTCAAAACTATAATAATCGCAAAGTGTAAATTAATTTTGTATAACTTCTTATACGCTCAGCATATATAATTTTTCTATTGCTTTTTAACTGAATTTGGTAGTAATCTTCTAATGTTTTCCATAACGTTATGTTTCAATAACTCCATAATGTTATTATCCCTACTATCATTTGGAAAGCCTGGAATAATTATAGTTAATATTTTGGGGAACAATTTAAACACCTGATGTAATGAAATCCTAAAAAAGGGAGATTTTAAGTGGAAAACTTACTGTAGCAGAAATTACTTACTCAGCCTCTTCAAATTCCGCTCTGAAAGCTCTATTACAAACAAACCAAAAGTTTTTTCTCTTTTTACAGATCTTGTTTTTCTGGCATATTCATTTTACTGCTAAAATCAATTACAAAAAGAATAAGCAATAAAAAACTGAGGAAAATAAACAAAGAACCGTTCAAAGCAATAAAACCAACACTAATGAAGTTTTAAGCACTTATTTCTCCGGTGTAATCATCTCCTCGAAAATGAGTGTTAATAAGATATTATATTTTGTATATTTCCTTAACTCCAATGTAACTTCTAAGTTTGGATGAATATCAAACACCAAGAACAATTTTTAACTGAATCGATTGTATCTGAATACCTTATATGGATATTAGTTAGGAAAACTAGTTGTATCCACTTAGCTCTAAAATGGTTATGGATGTCGCCTTAAAAATGGTTTTGTTTTTTCCCTATGATAGAAAACCTATAAAAAGTGTATCCACAAGCCTAATAACACAAAAACGTAAGCACTACGATTTTTTTCATGCCAATTTAGCCCAACAAAACCATGTTCCAGTGAACGGATACCACTGGTTAATAAATTTAAATTTTAAAATTAGAAAAAGGATTTTTACACAAAATTTCATCAAAATCAGACCACAGACATTTTTTTATGTGTATATACATAAAAAATGTGAACCTCCTGTAATGATATTTTACATTACATATTTAAAAGTTTTAAAATTAACACAGAAAATTCTGAAAAATCCAAAGCTCATTGATATGTTAAATTCATTGGGATAAACAAATATTATTGGTTATATTTGCCTAGCAGTCTATACAGCATTGGATACCGGTAGGACGCTCCCGCCATGAAAGTTAGTTCAGTCTGTTACAAGCGGTTTAGTGGAATGGAAGATACAGTCTCATATGTTCAGTCTGTGAAAAGGTGGCTCCAGTCTCATATGGCAGTCTGTTGAGTTGTAATGGAAGAAACAGTCACATACATGTCAGTCTGTTAAAAGCAGTTCAGTTCACAAGAAGATACAATCTCATAAGTGCAGTTCAGTTAAAAAGAAGATACAGTCACATATAGTGCAGTTTAAAAGAAACAACGCCATTCCTAATGCAGCTCTAGTTCAGTGTACAGCTAGTCTCAGATGGTCATCAGTTTTCATGAAGCCTAGGCTTAATCTGTTAATGAAGATACAGTTGTAACGAAGATCCTGTCCTATGCAGTTAATACCGAGCTGCTTGTTTATCCTATGCCTGAATATAACTTATCTATGAGTTTTTTCTTTTGTTTTGGTTTTTTATTATTTAAAATTATCTTTGTTTTACTTTACTGGACTCGAACCCGACCCCTGAGATAAAGAGTTTTTAAAATTAAATATTATGAAATTTTTATTATATTGGCTCCTAACGTAGAGGCGTAATGTAAATAAACTTATTAAAAATAAAACTTTTTATTAATATTATAACATTTTGGCACATAAACGTGTGGCTATTTTAAAACTTTTTATTTTATTATAACACTCCGTTATTTTCATGATCTATGAGTTCAGAAAACGTAAAAGTTTCTAGTCCTCACTTTCGGATTGTGTCAACGGGTCAAGTCATAAGCCAGTGTCCTTCCTGTGGAGGGAGGAAACACGCTAAAAGATTACTACCTTCTATTGTGTGATTTTTTAAAAAAAATAAATCAATTGGTCATATGGAACAACATGCTTTTGTATTGTTATATGTAGAAAGTTTTCAATGTTTCTTTATAAAGCTTGATATTGTTTTGTAAAAATTAAATATTTATTTTTGTACATTTGTGTATGCTGAATAAATTGTTACCATTTTGCTTAGCTATAGTGAACTTTTACTCTAGATTTTGCTTGCATAATATAATTTCCTAATTAATGAGATGTAGGAATTTTTAGTTGTAATTAATGATTAAAAATATATTAATAAAGGTTACAAATGGTATGCAGATGAAGGATGTGTTCACTAATCTGATATTACTGGATTTTTAATATAAACTGCGTGCCTTCAATGTGATTTTTGTACTTATTACTAGTTTTATTAAAATTGTTTTCTCTTGTTTGTTACTGAAAACTGTTCATTTGAAACTAGAATATTAGAAATGTGAATTATTAGTGAAGATATAACCTCTTGTATTTTTGAGCCTTTAATATTCATTAAAGTTTTCTTTTGGGAGTCAGAGTATATAAAAGTAGTCACATTTTCAGTCTACTTTGTTGAATTTATACAGGTTTTGCACAATACTTTACAATCTTATCTACAACATGGCTAAACCATGGTGTATAAACCAAGAGTGATAAACATTAAGAAAATGTATGCATTGCATCCCTACGCTCACTGTTGAAGTAAGTGTTTTATTTAGGTGTGATTTTAAAACATTGCTAGATCCACCAAACAAACAGCTGAATAACAATGTTTTTATTCTGAGTTTTACATAACCTCGATCCCATTGAGAAATTAAAGAAAAAATTGTTTCCCCCCCCCCCCCTATGGGGTTATAAAGTCAGATATCGTTCCAACCATGTCATAATATCAAATATGTAAATCAGAGCAAAATAGAAACATATTCTATCCATTGGCAAAGTATTACATTAAAAAAAGTTCTTATTCGGTTCTTTATTTAAGGCATTAAAGGCTATTCTATTAAGGGGTTAGAGTTGCGATAAGCCGTATTGTCCATAATCCAAGAGCAAAGTCCCGTTTCTAAAAACAAGATTTTTCAATTTCGACATGGCAGGGACAATATGTACTTCACTAATTCTTTGATGAATCATGAATCGTGAAAATCATCAGTGGTGCAGTAGAATAGGGCGATGAAGTTGGATGTCTAACCAAGATCTCTAGACATGTCAGTTCAAAAAACCTATAAAATCATTCAAGCCTTCATAACTTTGGTTCTACTCATTGTTTTGTTTTTATTTAAATCCTGTGTTTTAATTCTAGGATTATTAAAAATACTGTCAGCATTTCAAAGGCCTATCATTTCATATGCCTGAGTCTATAGCTTATGAAGTTTTATTGGATTTACTGATAAACAGAAGTTTTCTTATGAGCATATTCGGAATCTGAAATGGATCAATTCTAAACAGGGACCGAAAATAACTATTAATTTTTATTTCAAATGTTTCACTTAACCTTTAATTTTTATTATTGGGAAATAAAAATGTCATCGTAATTGATATATTTTATTATTTTTTTAAAAAAATTGTCTAATAATTTTTATTTCAAAATCTTAAAAATAAAAATTATTTGAATAATGTTATTTCAAAATTTTTTTTATAAAAATTTTGAATAACAATTTTTTATTACTTTAACTTTAAACATTATTTAAAAAAAAACAATATTAGTGCCATAATGAATAGAAAGTAATACACAAAAACAAATTCTAGAATATACAATATATACTCATACAAATCAATTGAATTTAGACGAACTTTGATTCACTAACATAAACAAGTAACTTCTAATAAACAAAAGGTTCCAAATCAAGTATTTATTTACTTATTCTGAGGATAAGAGATATTTAATAAATGAGTTTTGCTTTACCTTTAATTTTTATTATTGGGAAATAAAAATAAAAATTCCATCCTAATTGATATATTTTATTATTTTTTTAAAACAATTTTCTAATAATTTTTATTTTAAAAACTTAAAAATAAAAATTATGTCATAACAGTTATTCATTAATTTTAAAAATATAAATTATGAAGTAATTTTTTTGTCATAATTTTTAGGAAACATTTAATTTTTATTTCGGTCCTTGATTCTAAAGCTTTGTACAGACAAAACCTTTATTTTACTTATATAGATATATGTTATCCAGACAATTGCAGTTGTGAAAATTGAATAATTTTTTTATGTAGAAAATTGGTACCAGACAGTCCTCCGAAGAAATCAGAAGGATTATTTTTTTATTTAGAAGAGAAGTCACGAATTCAGCTGCAAATCAAACCCACGATGTTTGACTCATGAGGTTTTAATTTTATCCCTAGATCTGTCTCTTAATTTTCATCTAACACCAAATTAGATTTAGTCACAATAATCTAGAAATTATGACATTAATCTTGGATAACTGCAAAGTTATTTCCTTCTGGCAATAAAGATGTTTGTTAGCTCTATATTTAATTATTTTTATTTACTACTACAATTTTTAACTCTTACTACTACCTACATTTAAGTAAGTAAATATTAGCTGTAGATTTAAGAATGTGATATTTCTTTTTATAAAAGCAGAACGTCTACTATTGAATAATATAATTTTTTTAATAACGTCATATGTCTGAAGAATGACAAACATCAAAAAATAATAAATATCAGTAACATCAAAATTAACATCTAGAGGACATTCTTAATATCCTTGTGATACTGTGTGCCTATTACGTGAGATATGTGATCTTCAAACAAACTACATGATGTACCCCAAAACTTCAGATGGAAAAAAGTAAACTAGAATTTTTTTATTAATTACAATAAAAATTGTGTGTTTCCATGGATCACTTAAAAAGTGTGTTACTGTATTAATATTACTCTAAATATTTTTTGTTTTAACTAAATATTGCATCAATATTTTAATGATGAAAGTTTTGTACCAAAGTGGTTTCTTGACCGATCAACATACCAAATTGAAGTGTTAGGTTTAATTTTTTTTTTTTTTTTTTTTTTTTTTTTTTAGTTAATTTTAAGTGCATCGACTGCCGAGGCCAATAGCACTCTGTTAGGTTTAATATTAATAACCTGCAGTACATTAATAATAAAGAGTTAGAAGGTCCCATTAATGTAAGTAATTTAAGCCTTTGAGCTTCTAGAATCTTCTGCATGAATTAAAAAATAACATTCCATGTTTATTTACAATACAAATTCTAACTAAAATACGAAGTTCTTCTTTCAAAATCAAAGCTGCCAAGTATTTGCAAAGTATATTATCAATTTCTTTGATTTCTGTTTATTCCAGATCATTTATAAACTTTTTAAAAGTACACCTAGGGCTTTAACAATTAATCTTTCTATAATATCATTCAAAACATGCGTACTTTTGGTGTTTAGCTAATATGAAAACAAATATTATAAATGTGTATTTTCTTACTGTCTACTGTATTTTTCAGTCTTGTAAGGTATATATTATGGTGATGTAATTATTATTAGAAGAATTAAGATATTATTACTATATAATTAATCTCCGTTATTAATATGGCTTTAGAAAATACATTGTTTTTGTTTCAAATTTTTTTAAAACATCTCATGGCAGCCCTCTCACTTGGAAGAAAAGTAGAATTATTTCAAATTAATAACATCCAGTTATTGAAGTGTTAATTTACATTACTAAATGAAAACACTGGGCAGTGCTTACATTTGTTTAAATAACATACTCGCACAAAAAGCTTATTTTAATAATTAACCACTCCAGTCAAAACAACTTTTGAGGAGTTGCAAGAAGAAAATTATCCCCACTTTTTAAAACTCTATTTTTGGGTTTGATGTACCATCATTATTCAGTACTTTGGGAGAGTGGCTTCAACAGCGCCCTGGACTTAAAAATAAAATGGAGATGACTTCTTCCCTTGTTACTCTTCAATAACCTTCACCATCCTCCACATGATGTAAGATGATTGAAAAAATTGTTTTCCTATTTCCTAAAATACTACCAATCTTCTGAGTTGGAAATAAAAACCACACTCTACTAATAAAACAATAGTTGTGTTTTTATTGGCAAAAGGCTTAAATAAACGCCCTGCTGCAAATATTACCTGTGTTTCACAATGTATAATTTAACTATTAATAATGAATATCTAAACATAAAATTCCAGAGAGTGATTTTTTTATGATATTTTACCTCTGGGTCTAGTTTATCTGTTGATAACAAATATTTATTCCTAAAATTCAAAATAGTAGATGGTAATTAATAAAAAATTCTATACAATGAATAAAACAAAACCAAACAGAAAAAAAAGCATACACATTGTAAAGAATAAGACCAATGTCTTTCACAAATAGACAGATTTAAAACATTTACATGACATATTTGTGAAATTATTGGAAGGAAAATAAAATAAAAATATGGCTAAAATAAATTTTACTTTTTGTAACTAAACTTATTATGGAAATTGATTATTTCCTCTTTCTAATTGATTTCCCACCTGTTGTGTTTGATTTCATAGTCTTGACACAACCAGGGCCGGCGGAAGGTTAGCCTCATGGGCTGTTTATAAACTTTTAAAATTTGATCAATAATACAATATTAGCTATAAGCTCCTGACAAGGTACCAGATTGGTACCTTGTCATGAAACGTGTAAAGCTTTAATAAAATTATGGAGCTAATATACTTGTGTTTTACTATTTTCTGACTTTCTGCAATAAAAATGTCACAATAAATGTCAAAGAGTTAGTTATATTTCATCTGTTGAAAAGTTTCTCTTCAAATATTATCTCTAGTTTACCTCCTCGCTCCTGCCTTGCTTTAACAATAGCTAACCAATATTCATTAGTATATTATCATATTACTTTTAAGGAAACTCACTGTATTTTTTTTATATAGGAAAAGAAGCCCAAAAATCAAAAAAGTTTTCACAAGCCATTTTTTATTACAAGTACATCCGAAAAAGTGTATGCTTTTGATAATAAAGTGAAGCACTAGTGAATAAAATTACTTCTTAATTTTTTGTTACTTTTCTTATAAATTTTAGTACTGTATCAATGTGGTGGCTGTCATCTCCGAGGAGTTCTGCCAAGTCAATAGGTACATCAAGATTCTGTCTTAAATAGCAGTCAGTCAGTACATGCTTGATTGTCAGTCCCGAGTTATACGTCGGTTTGTCCTTGTTAGTCATCAGGTTTAAAGGACATAGACATTTACAACAACATCTAAAACAAAATATTAAGTAAATACCAAGTCAAAATATCTGGTTAAAATTATTATTTAAGGACCTTCACTGTTTTAAGAAAATACTAGACTAAACCTATTTTACATCGCCCTCTACTGAAAAGTATCGAAAAAATACACTTAGCCAAAGATGCGGTGCGATAAATAAATATAATAATAATAATATAAATTTTAAATTCTTTTTGGATGTTGTTATAGAAAAAGTCTCCAAAAAAGAAATTTCAAGTTACATTACTTTTCTTCCTAGTAAACAACCTGCCTAAAGTTTAGGCCTAGCATTTTAATTGAAGCCTAGGATTACTTGAACAGCATTTAAGCAGATATTGTGTATTTAGTTAGATAATGAATACAGTGTCAGTACTTTGCTCAAAAAGGTAGAGTAATGCCTTATATGTATGCCTTGTACATCCAGTCTGCCTAGAGTAGTTATTTGACTATTATTTGTTGAGTCTCCTGTTATAATAATGCAATAAACTAATGTTTTATTCTTTAATATTTATTTCCCTATTCTTTTAGCATGTTTTATTCCCCCCCTATAGGGAGGGAACCCACTTATGACATATGACACAATTAATTTATAGGGACAAAGGCCTGCCTAATGATATCAAGATCTTTAAGTCTTCGTCATAAGAAATGCAATATAAGTCATTGAAGAAGAAAAGTTGAATTCTTTGATGCCTTCAAAAATCGGAAACTTTGTAGCGGTGATGAGCTCGGGTACTATTGCTTCATGTCAGCGGAAGTAGACATTGAGCTCATTGGGCATAGTTCGCGAGCGAGTCATTTGCTAGTTACAAATCCATCTGGCAACTTAGGCTATTCAGTTAGTTAGAAAACTCGGTTGCTAAGTGTTCCTGCCATTTTATTATTTTAAATTGTCATTTCTGTGAAAGACTCAATATATAAAAACTAAATATATATTTGTGTATTTATTGACAATTAAGTGCGTAAATACGCAAAAACTTTTTAAAAAAAAAAAAAAAAAAAAAAAAAAAAAGAGAAACTTTATGGCAGAATGATTAATGCTGAAGAAATTCACATCCAACATTTTAATTTTCCATGTTTTTGCAATCCCTTGTGTATAATGATTACTTATTATGTAAACTAAAGTCATAGAACAAGCACTTTTTTTTATATCTTAAAAAAATAAGTAGTACTAACAATTGGAATTTATATTTTGTTACACCCTTTAGAACCTCTTAATTTGTTTAGATAATTATTTATTTTCCCCCCACAATTAATTATAAAAGAAAATCAATTGTTGATCATATATCGCATGTCATTCTATTTATCTGAAGTTATCTCATGGTTTGTACCTCAAGATTCAATTAAATTCCCAGAGAGGAACTTAAACTTGGATAATAAAAGGAATTACGATGAAAAATAACCAACATACTGCTAATACTTTTTATTTATTCTATGGACAATAAATGTTATAACTGTAAAGACTGTAATCCAGAAAACATTTGATATTAAACCTCTCGCTACCTCTGGATGTAACGGACCAAAGCCTCTGAGAATTACACTCGACAATGACTTTGTTAAAGGTGATACAGGCAAAAAGTTCTGAAGCCATCCTAGGATATGATGCATTCCTTCTTCTGGCCATATAATTCCTGAATCAAAATAAATATAGTAATAAATTCATAAGGTTTGCTCTTTCAAAAAATATTAAGAAGTTGTCATTCTTACCTCCTGTAGTAAAAACTGAAACAGTTGCTCCGATTGATGCATATGCCGTAGAAAGTTCCTTGTGAAATATCTCAGTCAAAAGGAAGCCTGATGAAAAAAAAAAAAAAATGAATTATTGTTTTAAAAAAATGAAATGTACATGGTCGATACGAATATTCGAATCAACCATGGATTTGTATTATCCATTTATTTATTTAAAATTAAAATTATATTATTTTTATTGTTGTAATTTAGTTAAATTATTTTTTTTTTGTTTTATTTTGTATGCCAAACTTTACTATTTTATAAATTATCTTCCTAATTATGCATTTTTTTTTTGTTTATATTTGTATGTCATGTTTATATGGTTCTGAATAATTGTTAGTTTTGTTCGCACATTGAATTAAAGAACAAATCAACACGTTGTGATGATATATTATTATCCATTTACAATTGTATAAATACTAGTGAAACCGTGCGTTTTTCTCTCCTCCTTTGCTCGACATTTTGGTGAATGATAAGTAAGCTTAAACACAAATCTCTTCTTACAAACAAAAATTTAGGGTACATTCAAAAGCAACTGCATGCAAACTTGGTATATAAATTGAGCTTCGAGAACAAATGCCATTGTGACGTTCGATGACAATTTTTGTTTTATAAGGCAGTAATTGTTGACATTAACAATTCATAGTAGTAAGCCATACTCATTGTGCTTTAATTGTGAATGAAATATTGTTTGTTTGGCATCTACCAGATTCCCTACCTGGCACTAATTCTTCTATGTTAATCCTTATCCTTAATGTTAATCCCTATCCTTAATGTATTCTTCTAATGTTCAGAAATAGTGGTCAAAACACTCCATTGGGAGTACTGGCTTATACTAACTTCAATAATCAACTCGCACAGTGGAGATGAACTTAGGCATTAATTATGGCAGATTTTCTATGTTATTGGCTACTCTTAAATAGCCAAATAGGCTAAAGTAAACACTTTGTGCTATGGCGGTGAAGTGACCGATTATAAACTGTGGCTTCAAAGGAGTTAATATCCCTTAGGGTTTAACCTATTTGTGGGTTAAAAATCAATAAAATAACATCTTATAAAGCTCTCGCTTACTCAGTGCTGCACTGAGGACAGAACAGAGCGTAGAACTAATGAAGCTGGTTGCATCCCCTAATATTAGAGCTCTTTAACTTCTGTAGACCGGGGACCCCCTCCTGAAGAAATTTTTTTTTTTGCAGGCTAACTCTCAACCGCAGTCATTTAGAGAATTAATTCTGGCTCAAAATTACAGACAATTGATAATATAATAAATATTTGTTAAAATGAATCACTGGATATTACAACAAATAGTCTTTCACATTTAAAGAGAAAATTTGTATTATAAGAATTCAAAACATAATTGTTTTGTCATGTACTCCCGGTAATGGCTATGTGGACCCAGTGATGTGGGGTGGGTAAATACCCAGTGGGTAGGTAAATATAAATTGGGTATTTACCCACAGGTAAGGTAAATACCCAAAAAGTGGGTATTTTCAGTTTTTGAGCTTGATACAACTTCTTTGAATATTTTTTAGTGCAAACAAGGACTGAAACTTACCCATTTGATCATAAAAACTTAATGAACATTAATACTTACCCAGTAATATTTTAAAGAAAGTTAAAAGTCGATCTGGGTATTTATGGGTATTTTCAACTTAATATATATCTATGAATTTTCATGATTACTTTTACAGTGGGGAAGGTTAATTAATTTTTAAAAAGGTTTTAATGAAGCCTATTCAATTATTAAGGACTTATTTAAATTTTAAAAAAAGGCTAAAAACATTTTTAATGCTTATTATAATAGTTCAAAACCATTTTAAGTTAAGTTTAAGTTTGTGATTGTTGTTAATATTATTTGAAATTATGCTCATAAAGTAGTAACAACATTACAGTAAGCGGAAATCTCACTAGAAATGAAAAGATAGTAGCTTCTTGATGACAGAGTGTTTTGAGTCCAAATTGGGA
Organism: Gonocerus acuteangulatus; assembly: GCA_946811695.1. Lineage (NCBI taxonomy): Eukaryota > Metazoa > Arthropoda > Insecta > Hemiptera > Coreidae > Gonocerus > Gonocerus acuteangulatus. The sequence goes on from OX328125.1 coordinate 73,588,212, forward strand.
AACTAGTTAACATCCTTGATCCAATTGTTGAATTTATTACTGCCATTCAGTTAAATGCCCCTTTGATCCACACAGTTCACAAGAGATTTAAGAATTACTGAAAACTTTTCAACAAGATACCCAGGATCTTCTCTTCAAAAAAACGGAGGAAAAACTTGTGTTAACTAACTAGGAGAAACGCATTCAGTTTGGTGTTGGAAACGCACATCTTGCTGCAGAATTGTTGACCTCTTCCATTTGTTTTGTGTGTGAGTTAGGCAGAAGCATGGGATTGAAATCAGTTGATCTTCGGAAAAACATAGCTGACTATAGGGACCAAGAGGGATTATGGCAAAGATCCTTTGTTTGGGAAGGTCTTGAAGACAATGACATAGAAAATAATAAAATAAGTCCCACGTTATGGTGGAGGGGATTGAAAGGTACATGTGTTTTGAACAATGAGTAGGTAACTTAATTTGTGTTTTGAGAAATTGGGTATCAAATTTAAGCAATCAACTTGTTTTATTGGTAGTCCGAAGGTCCATGGCAAATTTTCAGGTAATAATTTATTATTTATTAACCTCTCAGTAGTCCTATTTTATAATTTATTATTGTTTTAATAGTTTCTCAGTGTTGCAATAGCTCTAAAATGGCAAGATCTATGACATTTTACAATATTCCATTACTAAGTCGCGGTTTAGTTAAATACCTTAAATACCCGGTTATTTATTATATTGGGTATTAACCCTGGGTATTTACCCTTAAGAATAAATACCTGGGTATTTTACAACACTGTGTAGACCCCAGTTTAAGAAACGCTGCTCTAATACACCAGTCATCAATGCCCTTCAACCAGAACTGCTTGCATAGAGAACTAGCAAAATTACTATTATTATTTTGTTAGATATATAATCTAGCAATAGTTAAAGTTAAATTAATAATAATATTTGTTTGTTATTGGCAGCACTGTTTGTCCTATGTGTAAAAGCTTACATGGCGGGCTCTGTCGAGTATGTCATCACCTATGTTGTGCGAACATGTCCGCTCTATGCAATAACTGTGCCTATCCAAATCTGTCTTTATCTAATCAATCCTGGTGCAGACATTATTTCTAACATATTTCAATCAACTTTATTTGGAGATCTAGTTCAAAAGTCTACACTGATGTATATTACCCTCAGTTGAATTATTTTCTCAAGTATAATTACCAAATAATTAATGTTAAAAAAATATATTCAAACTTACCAAAGCTTATTCCAACCCCATTTACTGTCAGAAGTAAAAACATTGCTAGTAGTAAACTACCACGCACGTCATATCCCCAAAACTCATAAAAAATTGTCAACAAAATTAAATTTTGCAGCAACATTACCCCAAACTGCACAGTTAAATGTGCTAGTACAACCTCTATATATGTCATTCCTGAAACAAATTCAATTGTAACATATTATATTTAAATGGTAAGTAAATAAACTAATTTAGTTAAATTATTCTCCTTGATGACTCAGTGCGAGAAAGGTAATAAATTAGAATATTTATTGAGTTCTAATGTTATTGAAATTAAAACAAAGGCAACTGATAGAGTATATATTCTCATCTCAAATGAATTTTCTTAGATCTGACGGATTTATGCACATTGGATGCCGTTTTTACTCTTTCTATGTAGTAGAATCCGGTTATGAAGTCAACCCAATAACTCAAATTGCTAAGAAATCTCAATGTCTCTGAACTCATACGTCTTTATATATATTATCTTTATTAATTTGGCTTCAACTCCAGAGTGAATATTTAGTTCGAAATCTCAAATTGAACATTTAAAATATTATTATGTCATAATTTTGTTCAAAAATAGAACTATGCATGATAAGGTTTTTTTTTTTTTTTTACAGACAATGTGAGGCTACAGAGCCATTAATTTGAATGAAACTTTGGTGATATCAAGTTGAAAAATAGTTGGTACTAATATTTCATTCCAACGGGCCCTAGGATCCTAGGAAAAAGTAATTTAAATTAAGCTGTCTTGTTCGAACATTGTTTTCTATGTCTACTCTTCATGTATTATAGTATTATTATAAATAGTCTTTTATTAAGTTATTTTTTTTTTAATTTACTTTGTGTAGTCTACAGTATTAAATGGGATTACATGAGCAAAAATCAGAACAAATTCCAAATAAAAGAGGCCAAAGTAAATTTACAGAAAGAAAAAAAAATTGAATCTCTCAAATATGAATTTTCATAACCATGAAAATATCAAATTTTGGTTGATTAGGCTCGCTGGGGAGCAGAAATTTTCTACCAATATCATTTAGTCCAGTTAAATGTTCACATCCTTCATCACTTTGTTTAAATTTAAAGTTTTGCAAATCTGAGAGTCTCCTCTTTTAGCGGAAGTCCAGATTTGAGTCAGTCATTCAGTTTGATATCTTAACGAGTAGAACGATAAGGATGATAGGAACAAGAATTTCTAAACTATTTTCCTCTTCAAAACTCATCCCCAACCGCTTATCTATTGTCTTTTAAAACTCCTTGCTCATTGCTATAATCGAACAATCTTAAACTGCTCTATGTAGATGGTGTTGGTGAAGTAGCTTTGGAGTTGTTATCACAGTTTCATTAGTGAAGGATAGTTTTAATCCTTATGAGCTATCATAAAGCCCTATTAGCTAATTGTTCATCAATCCCGTATGAAATGTGCATACAGACAGTAGACCAATTTAGAAATATTAGGGTTTTATTTTATTTTTTCAATACCAGCAGCAGTATTTCTATCTAGTAGACCCAATACTTTCTCCATCATAATTGCGCTTGTTGTATAAATCAAAGTCAAGTAGAACGCAAATCTGAAAATTAAAAAAATAAAGTTAAAATTATCATAAAGTTGGTTCATTTTATAAAATATAACCCAAAAACAATTTTATTAATTTAAAGATGACAATAGGTAAAAAAATAGGAGAAAAAGGCAGACTGGGCAACATTTTCTAGCTTAACTTCATCAATTCAGCACCCACCATTTTCGCTGCACTATTTAAAATATCCAAGGGGAACTTGAAAAATTGATTCTATTATTGTGAAAAGTGAATATCATTGTTTAAACTAGAAGAAGTGGAATTAGGAAGAGATGGATTATAAAACAAGTAATATTGAAAACATACAAATGGTTGCAAATAAATCATGTTGATATTAAAATTAACATAAAACAAATTAAATTATATAACTCTATAAATAGATACATGAATTATTAGGTTACTTACGCTGATAAAAATCCTGGGAGGGTGCTTTCATCAAAAGAAGTTTCAGTTTTTCCAAATATAGGATCATTAAACTAAAATAAACAGAAAATCACATTTCAGAAAGGTCATTTAATATTTTTTTTAAAATGTATTGAGTTTTATTATTATTTGGTTAACCCATTAAATCAGGAGTTTCTATTTTTTCAAAAATTTAACAATTTTAGGTTAAATGCATTAACGCATTTTTGGTTAAAGGCATTAGTGCCGTGCGTTACCATATGGTAACACATGGTGCTAATGAGTTAATAGTAACTGATATTTTTTTTACCACAGCATCACTAAAAAAATATATTCCATAATATACTTAAAATAAATCATGTTTTAAGAGAAATCGTATCATTCATTACCTATCTTCTTTATCTTTTTAAAATGATTTTAATTGAAAAACATATTTTTTTAAATTTTAGCGTAAAGATCATAAAAAAAAAAAAAAAAAAAAATGCTGTATTTTGAGGTGACCTCACCTGAATAGGAATAATTTGAGATTTTTCAGACATCCCGCAAGTGAGTAACAAGTCGTTGTACAATTTCTCCATGGAATTTGAGAAATGCATAGTTAACAAAAACCTCAATATCGAATCTGTTAACATAATAAAATAAATAGCAATAGTTAATTTGATCAATAAAACAGTTAGGAAAAACCATTCCCAGTTCATTGACCTTAAGGTAATGTTTTGAACTATTTCTTCATCTTTAGGCCAATTTCTATTTACCAAATGACTTTGTAAGCTTATTTGAACTATTATTATAATATAATATGTTGCAGTCTTTATTCAATTTTTTTAAAGCAATTTTTTCCTGCTTTTTTTTTTTTACTGTGCACTGACGTCTGGGCCATTAGCACCGACATCCATGGTGCAGTGGGGAATTTTCTCAACGAGCCAGCCATAAGATGAGAAAATTCCTGCTGCAGGTCGTACTCGAACCCCCATCAACCACACACAAATCCAAGGTGTAGCCACTAGACCACGGGGAGACCCCCCTCCTCCTGCTGATGTTATTATTTTTTTTAATTGTTTTAGCCACCACTTCTTTATTTTTCTGATTCCATTAACATTCTTATTTTGACATTATTTTTATTCACATTGTTAGGGTTTTGATTGTTTGAAAGAATGAAATTATTGATATCTCAACATTGTTCAGGGGGAAATGAGTGATCAAAAAGAGCAGTTGGTGGTAATAAAGAATTTATTTTTGGCATTGCCGAGAAGGCTAGAAAATTCCTTTTAGGAGCATCTAACTAATTTTGTCATTTGCAATATATTTGATTGATATCACAAATTACAGAAAAACAATGCAATTTAAGTAAGACTATTTTATATATATGAGGCGTTCAGAACCAGAGCGGACTATCCCACATTATTGTGAAAATTGTGTCTTCAAATATAAAAGGCACATTGGACCATCTGTTAAGTGGCTCTATCTCTCAATTGCGTTTGAAATTAGTATTGTTCTCAATACAGCTGACAGATAGCATGGCATACTGTGATTTAACTTTTCAAACTCAATTTTCACAATAATGCTGGATAGTCCACTCTGGTTCTGAATACCTCCTATAGAGTGCACATCTTTACATTCCTTGTTACTCTTTTTTAATAAAAATATTACGAATGCACTTAAAACTAATCCCATATCTGAAGAGCATGGATTATATACGTATTTACATTCACATTTACAAATTGAACAAAATCAAACAATAATACATGATGCTAATGGCCTCAGCAGTCGATACACCAGGAAAAAATTAAATAAATACATCCACTCGCTAGTTACACTTATACAGCAAATATTTTTACTCACTCAATATATACATTCACAAAACATAAAATAATTATTCGAACGGACTAGATGTAATGAACATGACTGATTGACTAAATGACACAATATATTTCAATGTCTTTCAAGTAATCTATTAGAATCTTCACAAAAAGCTTGTTACTTGAAAGCACATCACCGAGGATACTCACTACTAGGTGCCACCAACTGGTATCCCGGAGGCCCAGGCAGTCGATCAAGAGATCAAGGAGGCCACCACATTTTTCATGGTGGGTACAATGACATCTAACCAAGTGGTGTCAATTCTCAGTTGTGTCAACACCACAATGTCTCATCTTATATTGACGAGGAAATCCTCAACACATTCTATGAATTATCTTTATTAGTATAAAGATTTAGATCAAACAAATTTATAATAACTACTATGTAAATAATGATACCGAGTTTCTTGTAATTAGGTAATATACCTGAGTCAGTTATTTCCTAAGCCTTTGGATTTACAACACTTAAGAAACACATTAAGATAATATATTTCCTTTGACCAAGACTTTTAAATGAACAAAATATAAAAATATAATAACAGTTAAATAATGAGTAATGATATTTAAAGGTAATAATTTACTTGCTCCATCGATTCTAGCAGTGACTACACTATTATCTGTAACTTCCCAAGACGTCCTCATGCCATCTTCAATCCTACGTATTAAAGATGGAGTGAAGTTTTGTGGAACTTCAATTGAAGCCCATACTTTATTTGCCAATATGTCTTCCATCATGTATTCAAAATCATCATATAGAACCTGTAACAAAATACAATGTTATCAATAAAACACAACGTTCAACTCATTCAGATACTGATAAAACTAAACATTTGGTTAATGAGGATTTTTCATTAATTTGTGAATGATGAAAATAAAATGTTTTAATAATAATAAACACCTTTCAGATATTTTTATTTTTAACTGTTTGACCACTGAATTGAATACACAGGAAATGTGCGCGTCATGCAGAGTTCATTTTGTCCTAGATGCACGCTTTACATGGAGCTCATTTTTCACTTCTTTACGCACCTTTTCTCCTGGCTTTAAGCGTTTTTTTTTGTGGTATATATATATATATATATACATACATGTATATATATATTCGTTTAGGGTTTTATTTGACTTTTAAATCTTAGAAGTACTACTGATTTTTCTCAAATATACATAAAAAATAACTTCTTTTGCTTCTAAAAAGAATCTTTTTCTAATTCCAAAATCACTCTCTTCGCTTTCCAAAGATGTAATAAGCTCCAGAATATCCTTGCCGAAAAAAAACTTCTCTTATGTATATTTGTGAGACAACGAGAAAAATCCATATGAAAAGTATGAGAATTATGTTTTAAGAAAGTACATAAAGCCTAGTCCAGCCCGCACCAGTGAGGGAGTAGCTTGGGGAGAATGTCTTTGTCAACACTCACCAGTGAGAGAGTAGTGTGGGGAGAGCGTCTTTGTCGGCCTGCACCAGTACAGTGGTGAAGAGGTTAAGAAAGGCCAAGCCCACGTTACAAGTACACGGAGTCAATTAATACTTATAGATAAAATTAATATGTTTCTTTTTTTAATATTTGAAAATTTGTCTTTAATTCATGTGAAATGGTTAACATATCGCACTAGTATTTCTAAAGTGACACAACTCAAAAAATCGGTGGTTTTTAGTAAGACTATGGCAGACATTGGTAAATAACTCATTGTCAAGCATTAAAACTGTATGTACCTAGCTTCAGAGCTTGTACACCAGAGGTCACTCTTCCTGCCTTAACACCTTGGCTGCAGATGATGACTCATGTGCGTCATCACAAACCCACTCGCTATGGCGGCATGACACCGCATGTGCATCATGGGAGCTACCTGGCAAGCTGGGAGAAAAAGTTGAAAAGTTTTGGGGATAGGCTACAAACCTCCAGGCTGGTTTATTCGTTCCTTCTTCTCAGGGAGTGTTTCAAGTGCCTTATTCTGGAATCATTCAGGGCTCAGACCTTTCTATGATTTTTTGCAGGAGTTTCTTCACCACATGTGTGTGTTGGTAAAAAACATGTTTCCGAAGAAATTATCCAGAATTTCCATTGGGTAAGTTATTTTTTCACATTAACAAACCAAATGAAATCATTAAATGAAAAAAAAAATTAACATTTTCTAAATGGTTTGGGGTTTACCACCCCCACAGTCAAAGTGTTAATGCTGTTCCCCCTAAATAGGGAAAGTGAAACATTTTCAGTTTTTTTTTTTTTTTTTTTTTTTTTTTTTTTTTTTTTTTTTTTTTTTTTTTTTTAGATGTGTCACTATAAAAATACTAGTGCGATATACTGAGTAAATATTTACTTACAACTTTGATATCTTTTTCCTTCAAGTTTTCGACTAAAGAGCAGGTGAGTAACTGAGGTAGATTGCATTGAAGTTGTTTGTTATAAACCATTGATCTGTTGTCGCATGGTATTAAGCCTTCACCTAACGGCAACTCTTCAGACAGCAGGGCAACATTCAGGCTCCGAGGATTTTGACCCATTGTCATACCATACAATATTGCCAATAATATAGGAAGTAAAGCTAATCCAAAAGCTGCACTGAAATAAAAATTTAAAAGCAAACTTTAAAATACATACCTATTTATTTATAAAGTTAAAATAATATTTTAATATTCCAAATCTTTTTATTTTTTAAGAAAATTAACTTGTCAGGCTGGGATTTGAACCAAGACTCTCCCGTTTTATGCTCAAGCATGTTGCTAATTATGTTATTACTACTTTACTTACGGCTTGTACTATGTATTTGTTTTAACATTGAAATCATTGACTATTCCATACTTTTCTTAATTCTTTATAGCCATAGTTTAATCGCCTGAGTTCAGATAACTTAATTAATAAAATAATTAATAATAATTAATACAATAAAAAATTATGATACTGGGCTACATATCGTAGAATTGTAACTTAATTCATCAAATGGAGCCACAGCTTCAGACAGATAGCACATAATATTTATGTGAAGCCAGACAATGTTATTGTCATAAAAGGCAAGGGGTAAGTACTCCCTAAATTTATTAAACCACTTTTTACTAGGCGGGGCATAAAAACAGGATCTTCTGGGTTCCAATTCTAGTTTGGTGGGTTCCTTATTTTATAAAGTAAAGATTTGAAAATCAAATCTCTGACGGCATATGCAGTATTGCATATTATAGAAAGGTTTAATAAGTTATTTTAATAATATTAAATCATGTTATTTTTAAGAGCATAATTTATGAGTAAAAAAATATGCATACTAGGGGAATATTTCTTCTCAAAGTACAAATATTGAGAATCACAGAATGATTTTTTCTTTATAATAGGATTACAAAATTGTTAACAGAAGTATCCTGTAGAATGTTTAACAGAAGGATTCATTGATAGGTTTCTTAACATGCTCACGACACACCAGGCGTATCCGCCATGGAATTCCTCAGGTGCCCTCAACATGCCAGGCACGTCCAAGCCCCTATTTTCTAAAAGATGTAGTGGGTCCCAAAAGAGGTAGGAGGCAGATTTCGTAATTTACGAGAACAGTGAAAGTGTTAATATTGACATCTTGAAAGTTACTCAAATAAGTTTTCGAATGTTTTTTTTTTTTTTTTTTCAGCTATTGGGATATTTATACTTCTTAATATTAATTAGGTGAAGTAATGATTTCAATAATAATATAATAGATGAATATAGATTTAATACATCAACTATTTCATTATAGTACAAAACTTATTGATGTATTTGTATGTGCAACTATATTCAATAAAATCTTGATAAAATGGGTCATTTTGCTATCTTGATTACATTCTGCATTTAAACAAAAAATTAGCACATTTAAAGTCCTTTTGTTATGGTTTTAACAAGGATCACCAAATAAACCAATGGTTTGAAACCATTTTAAATTGGATATTTTGTGGTACTTTATTTAGTTTGACTACATGTTTCATGAGCTGTCCTGAAAAATTTATTTTCATTCCATACTTTTGTGTTTGCTCTTCAATAATATCAAAGTTGAAGGAAAAAAAATTAAATGTACTCTTTAAAAACCAAAACACACCACGCTCAGCTGAATCAAATAGAATAAATAGCAAGACTTTCAGAGTGCGTAGAATTTTGTAAATATCTACCTCTAAAATTATAATTTTTTGTTTGATAAGGGATATGGTAGATTACTTACAAGGGATTTCTTCGAAGCCAGAGAACATTCTTACTTAGAAGCGCTCTGAAACGGTTCTTGTCAAACCACGTGTTTGCTGGGTATAGCCTGTACTTAGCGCAGTTTACCACTCGGTTTAACTCAGGTAACTGTAATAAAAAAAGAAATATAAACAATTGATACATTTTGTATAACAAAGCATTTAATGAATTTATTAATTTTAATTGTTTTTTAATCTCACTACTTTCTCTGGGGCTTCATCCTCATTGTCTTGTTTTTTGCACACTTCCAGGAAAATTTCCTCTAAATTAGAAGTTTGATGTAAAGACATTAATTCAGCAGGAGTTTTTTCTTCCAGAAGTTTTCCATACCTCATCAGTCCTATCTAGGCACAAGAAAGTAAATCAGAATTTTCTGATCCAACTAAAAGTTGAATTAGGTACTTAAATTTCAATAAGTCTCTAATTGGTATTTATTTCAACAATATATCACTGTCCATTTTATATAAGTATATTTTTGGCAAAGGTTTAAATAAATCAGTGGTTATTTAACAAAAGCTGATATGTCAAATTTGGCAATTTTCTAGCGAGCATGATATGTCTTTAGAGTTGTATTTTTCTATGCAAGAATTTGATATGTCTAAAGAAAATGTATAACGGGAAAAAATGAACTTCCAAATGTGATATAATATAAAGTTTCACAACTCTAAACACATATCATATTCGGTAAAGTAGAAAATTGTCAAAGACATATCAACTTTTGACAAATAACCACTGAAATTTTACAAATTTTTATGTTAATTTTCTGGCCTTTATTCACCTGACATTTTGTGCGTTTTCTTACACTTCTTCAAGCCACACATTGTGCTTTAGAGATTGGAGCTAAAAACACCTGCACAAGATAGTGAATAGGCGTGAGGTAACACACAAAATATTTCAAGCGAATAAAGGAGATTAATATAAAAAAGAGAGAATTTATTTGATTATTGAGCCACTGTAGAATGCACCAGTATACATTGTAAGTGACTTAAACCTCGAGCGGTCTCACCTTGTTATGCAACAAGAAAGGTCGCGTGGACGACAATGGACATCCATTCCTTTTCCCGATATTTATGATTAATTTGTTTTGTATTATTTCTTTTAATTCCGAATGGACACTACAAATCATTGCTAAAGGAATTATCTTTGCAATAACATGGGGAAAAAATATGAGTATAAAAAAAAGAAAAGAAAACAGTTACATAGAGGTCATGTTGGTGACAAATAAAAAAATAGTACTCAAAAAGTAAATTTTGTGTAAATAATAATACATTCTTTACAGAATATTAAAATTAGACATCAAATTTATAGATTATAAAAAAATAAAAAGGTTATAGTACATGAATAGTTGCGTGGCGGACAACTGATAACCAGAAAAAAATAAACTGCACCTCTCATCTCAGAAGTTAAACACCTTCAGTCTGTTTTGTCTAGGGTTCACCCTAACTCCACCCGCGAAGACTCCTGGCTTCCCACCCTCGTCACTTCCGAAACAGATACACAGGAGCAGATCAAAAGTTGTGGATCCTTTACCGTGCGACACACTAGGGAGATGGAGTGTGGTCAGTACTATGCTCCAGTCACCTAATTTTCCCCTTAGCAGATACCCGTTAATAAATTAATTAAATGCTGTGTGGGCCTGGTCTGGGACCACGAATCCAAGCCTCAATCGACAAAACTAGAAGATAAAATCTTTAGTGTCCAAGTTTTGAACTCAGGTCCTCCAGCATATTAGTAGAGTGCTCTACTATTGATCTAAGCTAGCCCCTATATATATATATATATATATATATATATATATATATATATATATATATATATATATATATATATATAAGCCGGTTAGCACAGTAGAATTATAACTCAACGACAAAAAAAAAACAAAAAACAAAACTCACAATACAACTTGAGAAAGTAATGTCTTATAGAGGTGTATTTTGGAAATAAGAACAATTGATCCATTAGGAGGAGGTATTCTCAAAGGCAGCTAAGAGTATGTACAGAGTGGAGCATAGAGAGAGCAAAGAGGAAGAGCAAAGAGCAAAGAAAATTAATCAAACCAATGAGGCTAAAGGAAAGAACAGTGTCCCAGCTAGCTAAAGGAAAGATTATAGCAATGTTTTTAACTCAATAAGCTCTCATAGTCGTTTGCTGCTCTGCTCTTCGCTCCACTCTGTTTGTAGCCTAAATCACCTGTAGGGGGTGCGTTTATTAATTTAATAATTGAGTAAGCTGTTAAACAAATATAAAATACCAAAACCTTTTGTTTATATTTGTTGCTAATTCTTGAGGGATTTCCTCAGTTGATGCAGCTATTGATGGTACAAAAAAAAATACATTATAATTTCGTAAAAAGTTATGTACTTTTTATGACCTCAACACTTAAAAGAAATACAGAGTCAAAAATTGATCCCAAAATGTTAAGGGGGAGCTTTTTCACTGTAAGAAACCTGACCAGCCATATCCTTGAATTAGAACCATAGAGCATATTAGGACCTTGGAAGATTAAGGGCGAATCATGAATTCCTGATGTTGGGAAATCGAAGTCAAAGTTCTAGAAGCCCTTCAGGATAGCAAAGGTGAATGTTTACTCTATGGGATGCTGATTCATAAATCTGATTGAACAAGTATGCAATTGAAATTCTATGTTTTAATCTTAATGTTTACGAGTGATTTATGGGTAACTAAATGCTAGGAGGGATGTTTCAGACCCGGCATTCGCCCTTGAAACAGGACATTGTATTTTTCATGATGATGCTGCTATTCACTTTATCTTGAAACTGTGTGCGAACTAAATGCGAACCAGAGAAACAAGGTAAAGCGTCATGTTACCTACATTGTTCTGAATCAGAAAATAAAAAAAAAAAAGTTGATTTTTCTGATTTGCCCTTACTCTTCTAAGGTCCTGATAGCTCCACTTGTGATAACACAGAATATTTCAGTCCTTGGCCAATACATCATACAATGAATAATGATCCTCAATTACTTATTAGCCAACCTATTAGTAAGACTAAAATATGCATAAAAAATATATAAAGTAAAATGTAATTATTTCGTACCGTATTACAATTTTTCGCCTCTTGGATGTAATGTGTAGTAATTATGACAGTTTTTCCCTGTTCTGCCAGTTTTACTAGATACTGCCAAATTCTGAAAATATTTGGGCAATTCAATATTTGATTTTGTCTTAGATATCATCAAACTATCGAATATGAAAAATCTTGTTTTTAGATTCAGGACTTTGCTCTTGGATTGTGGATGATAATTCTTGTCGCAAATTGTCACAACTCTAACCTCTTCATAGAAGATCCTTTAATGCTTTAAATAAAGTATAGAATAAGACCATTTTTCAATATATTACTTCGTCAATGGATAGAATATGTTCATTCCTATTTTGCTCCAATTTGCATATTCGATAGTTTGATATGGTAGGGATGATATGTAGCTTTGAATTACCTCAAAATGGTTACAAATTGATTTGCATATTTTGATTTATAATATATCAGTGTAAAATATTTTGTATGTGAGTGTACATGTCGCACTAGTATTTCTAAAGTGACACAACTAAGAAAAAAAACTCAACTGAAAATGTGTCGCTCTTGCCTATGTAGGGAGAATAGCATTAAGACAGGAAGAGTTATATTTTGTGGGTTGATCTTCATTGATAAAAAATATCAAAATATTTCTTCGTAAAACACCAACAAATATTTTGATATTTTGCAGTACAATCTAAAAAGTAATGTTGCAAAGCTGGGGATCAACGAGACATTTATTTTCCTACGGGATAATGACCCCAAGCACTCTTCAAATAATTCAAAAGAATGGATGATGTACAAGGTTCCGAGGCAATTGAAAAAACTATCAAAGTCTCTGGACGTAAATGCAATATAACAAATTTCGCACTAGTATTTCTATAGTTACCCAACTCAAAAATCGGTTTTATTCACTCCGTCATAATTAGGTCTATGAAAGACATGGTCAATGTCTCTTTATCAACCATCAAAACTGTATGTGCACAGCTACAGCTCTAGCTTCAGAGCTTGTACACCAGAGGGCACTTGTTTCACTTTTCCTATCTTAATGCTAAGCCCCCTACATAGGTAAGAGTGACACATTTTCAGTTGTTTTATTTTGAGATGTGTCACTTTAGAAATACTAGTGCGATATGGTATCTGTTGGACCTGAAAGTAAGAAAAAAGTTCTTCAAAAACTGTAATAGCATAAAATTGGACAAGAAATCTTGTTTCAGCAATGCCAAAAAGATTTATGCTATTATAGATGCCAATTATATGGCACAAAATTAGTGGTATCCACTTCATGAAAAACCTTAAATTATAAATATATCACAAGTATGTAAATAAAAGCATCGTCACAATACTTTTTAGAATAATTTAAAGTGATTTTTTTTTTTTTTTTAATAAATTGTTGGGTTAGCTGAATATGTAATATTTCTTTCACAATTATATATTTTTCTAAATCTTATGAAAAAAAAATGTAATAAATCATTTTTTGATTTTTTCAAAATGAAAGCAAAATAAGTTAAGTTTGTCAATACTTTTTCCATCTATTGCAAATAAAATATCTAAAAGTAGTACAAAAATTAATAGTAAAAAATAAAACAGAATAAATATACTAGTGTTTTGCAAAAATCTTGCTGAAAAAAAAATATCATTAAGATATTTTATCCAGTGCTACTTCGGATATTTCAAAAATAAAGTTTTTTTTGTTCTTTTTTTTTAATTGCTTGCCATTTGAGATTAATTCGATCCGTATTATCGATATTTGATTATTGTCCTGAAATCGTATCCCGTTTAAGGCTTTCAGCACAACTCTTTTCTTCCCTCTTGTATCTTCAAAAAGTAGATTAATCACTTGGAGCATAATTTATTTTGGGCGAATTCTTTCCAATTTACAATTCTGATTTTAGTGATTAGTTTTACATGAATCTCACTACTAGACCAAGGCTCCCAAAGAAGTCAGAGCTGCATAAGCCCAAGGAGGTTACAAATTGGCAACCACATAGAGCCAACTTATTAGTGCTATTTTCTTCAAGGACCTGCGCAATCATTGTTTAGTTTTATCGTTATCCCAAATATAATTATTTTTATTACTATCACCAATATATCGATTGCTTATATTTTCTTGTTATTTTTTTAAATTTTTTTTTTATAATTAGGGTGCGTCGACTGCTATGGTCAATGGCACCATTTCTTGTTATTAAACGAGGTTTACTTTTTTATGGACATGTGTTGCTAAGATCCTTCTCCTGAACAATATCTTACCAACCTCATTAAAGTTAAAAAGTTATAAAATTCAAGAAGGAATTCCTTGTGAATTAGAGACAGTTTTTAATCTCATGAAAGTTCCAAAATCACAATTTATTATCTATAGATTTGGACCTTTCGAAAACAGAAGAAATGTTTTTTTTTTTTCAATCTAAAACAAAAATAATAATCTATGATTTTGTAGATAAACTAAAATGATAAAACTCTCTCTCTCCTCTCTCTCTCTCTCTCTCTCTCTCTCTCTCTCTCTCTCTCTCTCTCTCTCTCTCTCTCTCTCTCTCTATATATATATATATATATATATATATATATATATATGTTGTTTTTTAAGCTACTTCGCTGGGAATTAAATGTGTTGTTCATTCGGCATCTGTCTCCAGCGGTCTTGCTCCTCCTATCATCGCAATATTTCGCCGGATTCCTCTCCGGCTTCTTCTGGCCTTCACTCATCCTTGCAAGGATGAGTGAAGGCCAGAAGAAGCCGGAGAGGAATCCGGCGAAATATTGCGATGATAGGAGGAGCAAGACCGCTGGAGACAGATGCCGAATGAACAACATATATATATATATATATATATATATATATATATATATATATATATATATATATACACACACACACACACACACACACATACATATATTTATACCTCTCGGAAAGTATGCAGTCCATTCCTACAGTAGGTTCGTCGAGGATGAGCAGGGTAGGGTCATGGAGGAGTGCAATAGCGAAGGACACCCTTCTCTTCTGGCCGCCACTGAAAGAGTATTTTTTAAAATGATTATAGATAATATACCTTCATTATCTTGTTGCTTGAGGGCAATGTGACAGGTAAAATTGTGGTGGTTAGTTAGAAATGGTTATCGTTCCCATGACCCACTGTGGAAGATAAACATTTTTTAAAGACACGAAATATTCACTGGTCGGAATCTTTTATCTGTTGAAGAAGGAAACTGTGCTTCTGAACAATTAGAAGTCGACAATTATTGTCGAATATATTTATAAAGACATATTATAAATATTATAGCTGGTTTAGCTCTCAACTCGAGCATTATATTCGTATTTTTATATATGTATGTGTGTATATATATATATATATATATATATATATATATATATATATATGTATATATATATATATATATATATATATATATATATATATATGTATATATATATATATATATATATATATATATATATATATATATAAATGAAACACAAACTCGGCCTTTCGGACATCGCAACAGCCACCGCTGCGGGGCCCTCCCGTTACTTTTTGATTTGAACCTACTGCCATATTAAAAAAAAAAAAAAAAAAAAAAAAAAAAAAAAAAAAAAAAAAAAGACTAACTATGCTTGAGTTACTCATTTTTAGCATCTTCCTGTTTGCACATTTTTGTCGTATATATGACTGACCAGAACCAGAGCAGAAAATGGACCGGAAGTGGACTAGAAGTGAGCAGAAAATATCCAGACTGGCCAGAAGTGAGCAGAACCAGAGCAGAAAATGGACCGGAAGTGGACCAGAAAAGAGCAGGAAATGGACCACTTATCTCAGATTTTCGGGACGGGTTATCTACAGGTTACCGCCCTTTTCTAGCCAGGAGGCTTGTCTTTAAAAAAGGCATTATCCCTATCCAAAGAAAAACCATTAGCCCTTCAGGAAATCGAACCAAAATCCAATTAAACACGAATAGTTTTGGTATTTTATATTTGTTATAAACTGTTGACCGAATTATTATTTTTATTATTATTTTACTTACTACCTCTACTCGAGAAGAGTCATTGGCAGGTCAATGAATTATTTACACTTGTAATTTTATAATTTTACAAAAGTCAATTATTTTTTGTGTAATGTCGAGGTTGTCCATTAGTGCCTCTTTAAGGGTCTTAGGGATTCCGTGGGCTTCTCTTTCTTTATGGATAACAGGACAGTGGAGGAGGATATGTTCGACAGTTGTGACGTCCTGGCAAGTGTCGCATGTCGGTAGATGTAAGACACGTAGTAAGTGCGTGTGGGTCAATTTAATGTGCCCAATTCGCAGTCTATTAATTTTTATCTCGGAAACTAAATGAAAATTAATGAAAGAAAATAACGAAAAGTTTTATTGTTTATAATAAATAAGAATTTTTTATAGTAAAGAATTCTAAGGTTAAAGAATTTAGCCCAAGAAAAATCAGCTTTAATTGATTGTTAAATAAAGGATCCGACAGCGTCATCTTTCCTTCCCCCCAAGGACCGATCTTTTAATGAATCGATCTATCTAGAAATGTTTCAAATTTTAATAAGACTTTACGGTTACATTTGTTTCCAAGTCATAGACTGTTATCATCATGAAGTTATCAAAGGAGAGGAGGGGATGTTTTTGTAAAAACCTGTCGCATAAGCAAACCCAATGGCGGCCGAGTTGGTTGGCCACATCTCTCAAACATTTTTGCTTTGTTTTTAATAGTTTACTATTATAATAATTTTATTTGGGAATAACTGTTGGGTGCACAACGCCTACCTGTTCGGCGTTTGGATGTTCCTATTGTACAAGAGTACAATCGAACAAAAGAGTAGCATTCCGCAGGTAAGAAAATAGAAACAAATTATGCTGCAAGTAGATTCGTAGTAGAGATTGGCAATTCTTGAATGTGAATCGATTCGAATCGAAACGGAATACGAATTTCATAAGTACATAATTGTAAGTAAACGTGAAATCGATCTATATCGAACATTGATCCATAGCGAAGATCGATCTTCCGAGCCTAGAAGATCGATCTTTTGAATCGATCTGAACTCGCCCATCTTTTTTATAGATAGTTCTTTTTATTTCGATTCAAATTGATGTAAAAGATTAGAGAATCGCCTATCAATAGTACCGGGCTATTATGTCTAAAGGTTGTGACCCTTTCTTTTTTTCAACTGGCCTATAGATGAAGAAACTCAATCTTCTGCAGGCGGGACAAGAACCCGCATATCCTTCGGTAAGAATCGGACTGTATCCACCATACTACAATGAGACCCATGACCTGTTTATATAATATTTTTAAATGCGACCAGTACAATACTATTAGCAATAAGCTATTGATGAGGCAACAGACAGTGTGTGAAAGGTGTAGATTTTTTATAAAACCTATAATTGTGTTTTATTAATTACTATTTTGTTGGCAAAATAACCAGATTATACATCAATCCAGTTAAGTAATTCGCAAGATATCGTCTATGTATATGCAATATTTCTGTGACGTCAGGATGTCTCGTTATATTTTTATTATTGAAAAATATTACCAGAATTTCATTGACCAACTGAAAGATTCGTTGTTCTGCTTCGCGATAAGCCGATACGGGGTTATTTGTCCACTTCAAATTTCTAAGACAGTAAACTTTAGAAGTAACTAAAAAAATAATGCATTAATTCATACCTGAGAGTGTTGATCAGCCTTGTGTTGCACTCTTGTAGACCTAAGAATTCTTGAAGATCATACATCCTGTATTTCATAGTCTTTTCCGGCAGGCCGAAGAAATTCCCAAAGAAATTGTATGTCTCTTCTACGGAGAAATTTTCAAATAGTGCTAGTTCCTAAAAATTAAATTAATATTAATAATTAAAAAAAAAATCCCGATCTCTTATTTTTATGTTACAGTATGATAAGGTGTAATCAAATAAAGTTTTATTTAAATTCTGAATAAAATATTAATCAACTTATCAAATGGACGGATTAGTAATTTTATCAGTAGACAGTTGCGCAGACACCACCTATTCAAATACTCAATAGTAGTAGTATCTCTTGATTGTGAGCCCTCTTTAGCCTTGAGAGTGTACAGAGTGCTCTAGCAGGATTCGGGGATATTTTCTGGTTTAACCCTTAACTGGTAACATACAAATTTTGAACGTTATAAGTTACATGCGTCTGTGAGACGTGTGCACGGTAAAAATGTTCTTAGGGCATTTTTTTTAGTGAAACTGTAAATAATAACGGAGTAGCTTATTATAATAATTAAAACAAAAAATGTCATTGCTACATTTAAAAATCACGTCTAAAAACAAGCAGTTGTTTCAGAATGAAATAGAAAAAGAAATATAGGAAAGAAAAGTAAGTAAATATGGTTATAAAAAAAATGTGGAACGCTTCACGATTTTGCGTGTCATCCTTTTTTTTTCCAGGAACACCCAATCCTAAGGTTGCGGCAGCCTACGCTGAGAGGATGGATGGCACAGGGTGGATAAATATGATGTGCAGATAGTAGGTAACCCCTTGGGGCACCGGGCGACCCCCCATTGTAAGTAGCCTTCCTGTAGCATGCGGGGCTCTGCTGCGGGCGACTGTCTTATCCCTAGCTTCTCGTGGGAACTTAATGTCCAAAAATAATTTAAAACCTAATATCTTACCTTCCTCGGTAGCTTCGGCGACCTTGGAGCCTTTAAATGCATCTGTCGAGGATCCTTCGGGAGTCCTCGAGAATCCTTTGACCCCGGCCACCGATACCGAGTCCCTTTCGGAACTGGTTAGGGAGGTTGGCGATCTGGTTATGGGATCCCCCTTGCCAGGCACTTCTCAGGACGATCTACCCTTTAAGACCGTCAAGAAGAAACTCACTGGTGCCCAAAGGAAAAAGCTTAAGAAGAGCTTTATTGCAGCGACTGAAGCCGAATCCGAGGGCAGTGGTGGTAAACGGAGGAATGAGGATGGATCCAACACCCATTCTCCGGTGATCAAGAAGAAGCAGAAGGTGATGCCAAAGCCGAAGAGTTACGCCAGCGTCGCATCTAACTTCAAGCTGGCGCTTGTTCCTTCCGGCTATCCTGAGTGTGGCTTTACAACAGAGCACAACAGGTGTGTCGATGACGTCGTCATGAGGTTGGTGGACGAGCACTATAAAGTCCATGGGAGGGACTTTATAATTACATGTGATGGGAGCTACATGGATGGTGGCGCCATCATTGTGAATTGCCTGGATGAAAACACCAAGAAGTGGCTAGCAAAAGACATTGATGGTGTGAAACTCGGGGAGCACACGATTAAGGCAGTGGAGCTGGCGGACCTTATCCCCATGGCTAGGGCCGGTATTTTCGTGCCTGGAGTGAAGACGGAGGCACGGGAGATTCTCAGGCGTTTTGGGGACCAAAATTTCCTTCCAACTAACGGCTGGATTGTCCTGGAGCAGCAGGAGAGAGACACTGGGCACTTCGTCACCCTGAAGATGCCAGAGACGGACCTCAAAGAGATTCTGGAGAGGAAGGACGAGCGTCTGAATTATGGCATTCGGAGGCTCAAGGTGTTTCCTCTGCAGAAGAAGAAGAAGGAGATAGATGAGGCTTCTTCTCGAACTGAGGGTGAGGTGGCGGCCATGGAGGCGGAGGTGGCTGTCGTATCTGAGCCCGAAGGAAAGCCGAAATCGTCTGTGGAAGGAGATCGGGACCGTGTGGCGGAACACATGGAAGGACGGTCAGTTTCCGGGCTAGGGGAGGTGGGTCTTGACCCTCCCTCTTCGCAGACTGGAAGCGAGCTGACCCGAGCTCTTCGTGGGAAGCCCGCGGAGCCGGATGACCTTGCATAGACGATGATAAGGCTGCTGCAGGTCAATCTGCACCACTGTAGGGCGGCTACGGCTCTGCTGGAACAGTATGCTAGAGGTAAGGGTATAGATGTAATTTTAATACAAGAACCTTATCTGTTCAAAGGTCAGGCACGGGGTCTGGGATGGAAAGGTTATAAATGCGTGACATGCCATGAGCGGAATCCCAGGTCCTGTATCCTGTTCAAATCTGGTCTTGGCGTTTTTCCTTTATGGCAATTCTGTTGCAGAGACCTGTGTGTAGCGAAGATTACCGCTCGTGTGGGAGATGGCCTGAGAGAGGTGGTGGTGGCCTCAGCCTATCTCCCATACGAGCGGTGCAACCCCCCAGGAGCTGAGTTGCGCCTAGTTGTGGACTACTGCAGGGAGAGGGACTTGCAGTGCCTGATTGGCTGTCATGCCAATGCCCATCACACGGTCTGGGGTAGCACTAACTGCAACCAAAGAGGTGAGTCATTACTTGATTATGTCTTAAATAATGATCTTGATGTCGTTAATAGGGGCAGCGAGCCTACCTTTGTTATTAGGACAAGAAGAGAGGTCATTGATATTACCCTTGTCTCGAGGCGATTACTACCTATGGTCAAGAACTGGAGGGTGGAAGATGAAGTTTCGGGTTCTGACCACAGGTATATTACGTACTGTATAGAGGCAGCAGGCCCCGCAGCGCGCGTTATCAGAAACCCGAGACTCACAGAGTGGTCCCGGTTCAACGAAATCCTTTCGGGAAGGATGGACGATTGTCCACGGAGAGCACATACTGGCATCGATGTAGAAGCCATAAATGATCACATTACCGAGGCCATTAAGGTGGCTTTTGAAGGTAGCTGTGCTGGGAAAACTGTAGTGACCAACAGCAGTTCCTCCTGGTGGAATGGGAACCTGTCCAGACTCAGGAGTGAAGCAAGGAAGCTCTTTAACAGAGCTAAACGCAGAGGCACCTGGGAGGAATACAGGAAGAAATTGTCACAGTACAACACAGCTGTGAGGAAAGCTAAGAGAGAGTCATGGAGGAAATTCTGCACAGAAGTGAATAGTGTAACGGAATACTCAAGACTCCATAAGGTTTTAGCCAACAGCCCCACTAAACTTATTGGGACTGTTAAGAAGGCTGAAGGCTATACGGAATCGGTGGAAGAAACCATGAACTATATCCTCGCTACTCATTTTCCAACTAGCGAGGAGGCTAACTCATATGAAGGAGATGACTATCCCATCAGACGAGGTAATCCGGAGGCATGGAGACATGCGAGGGAAATTGTCAAGGCAGCGCACGTCAGATGGGCCATTGGAACGTTCAAACCATAGAAATCGCCGAGCCTAGACGGCATATATCCAGCATTTCTGCAACATGGGGTAGATATACTCTTGCCAACGCTCCTACAACTGTTCAGGAGTAGTTTGGTTATGGGACATATTCCACGGACCTGGAGAGTGGCCAAACTCTGCTTCATTCCCAAACAAGGCAGAGCTTCACACCTGTATGCCAAGGACTACAGGCCGATTTGTCTATCCTCCTTCCTACTGAAGACACTGGAGAAGATCATAGACAGGCATATAAGAGACACTGCGTTAAGACGGAACCCCCTTAACGAACAACAGTATGCGTACCAGTCTGGCAAGTCATGCGAATTGGCTCTCCACCATCTAGTGTGCAGACTGGAGCGAGCACTACAGTACAAGGAAATTGCTCTGTGCGCATTTCTTGATGTGGAGGGGGCCTTCGACTGCACCCCTATTAGGGCAGTTGAAGAAGCCATGATCGAGAAAGATGTCGAAGAATTCGTCACATATTGGACGGTCAATCTTCTGAAGAACCGCATCATTAGGCTGACGGAGGGGACCTACAGTAAGAGCATTGTACCTAGGACAGGATGTCCCCAGGGGGGTGTCCTGTCACCCCTCCTGTGGTGTCTAGTGGTGGATACACTGCTGACGAGGCTGAAGAATCAGGGCTTCTCAGCACAGGCATATGCAGATGATCTGGTAATTACGGTGGTTGGTAAGGTGCAATCAACTGTGAGTGAACTGCTGGACACGGCACTGTCTTCGGTGGACAAGTGGTGCCAGGAGAAGAACCTTAGGATTAATCCACAGAAAATTACAGTGGTGCCTTTTACTTTGAAGAGGAAACTGGATGGACTGGGCACACCGAGCCTGTCAGGCCATAACTTAAGCTTTTCCAAGACAGTTAAGTACTTGGGTGTTACCCTAGACTCAAGGCTTAACTGGCAGGAGCATATCCGCAAGATAGCAGGTAGAGCCACAAAAACCTTGTGGGCCTGCCGGAGGGTAGTGGGGAATAATTGGGGCATTACCCCTAAAGGTATGCACTGGATTTACACAATGATTGTGAGGCCTATCATCACTTACAGTGCAGTAGTGTGGTGGCATCGATGCGGCACTGACAGTGTTAAGAAGACTCTGTGCTCCCCACAAAGGCTGGCTTGCCTGATGATTACGGGAGCAATGGGCTCTACACCGACAGGAGCTATGGAGATTCTACTCGACCTTAAACCAGTAGAGATATATATCGAAGAGATAGCTAGATACTCAGCGTACAGATTCGCTATTTTAGGGCACGAACCTTGCCCAACCCTAGGGGCTCACTGTGCGATTATCCGAAGGAACTGGCAGGACCCAATTCTCTGCATGCCATCGGACGTTCAGGACCAGCACTCCTTCACCTCAAACTTTACAACTGTGATCAAGCCGAGGGAAGCAGCGCTGGAGCACAAATTAACACCAAGCCGGGTGGATCGGTTTTGTTACACAGACGGCTCAAAAACCGAATCTGGCACAGGAGCTGGTGTGTGGATTCAGGGGTCCACACATAATGTTGCCTTGCCTCTGGGGAGGTATGCTACGGTGTTCCAAGCTGAAGTCACCGCCATCGGCGCTTGTGCAGACCTTATGAATAGCGGCTCTCCATTAGACAGGCGCTTCACTATTTTCTCCGATAGCCAAGCGGCCATAAGAGCTCTATCCACGAATAGGATCAGGTCAAAGGTGGTACAGCAATGCAAAGACAGCTTAAACTTACTTGGACGACGTAACAAGGTCAGACTGGAGTGGATCCCAGGCCACTCTGGTATCCAGGGTAATGAAAGAGCTGACGAGTTGGCCAATATTGGTGCAGCGACAATCCCCCTATCTCCAGAACCTCAATGTGGGATCGCATCAGCTGTGGCCAGATTGAGTATTAGAAGGTGGGCGGAAGCTGAGCACAGGAGGAAGTGGTGCAGCAGCTCCACCCAGAGACAGGCGAAGCTGTTCCTTTCCTTTGTGGACAAGAAGAGGACGGAGACTCTCCTTAATCTGTGCAGGTCCAAGGTAAGACTAGTTACAGCTCTTCTTACAGGTCACTGTAGAATGCACCGGCACCTCTACTCCATGGGGCTGACCAGGACCTCATGGTGCAGACTATGCTTTGAAGACGACGAGACGCCGTATCACATCATATGCAGATGTCCAGCTCTTGTAGCTAAGAGATACCTGTATTTTGGTGCAGACTTCATTGATGACCCTAGAAGGCTACCGGAACTGAACCTTCGAACTCTGCTAAGGTTCATTTCGGATACGGCGCTGTTGGTGTAACAGGCTGGCTTGTCGGGTGGCACAATAGGCCTTGTTGGCCTCGGTGCAGCTCCCTCTACGTGGGCACCCGTTGTTAATAATAATAATAAAGTAAATATGGTTTTAAATGGTTATTACAGGTTTGCTGCGTACCTAAATTGCAGTAAATAAATTGTTTCAAGTAATACTCGTCGTCGTTCACGTAAGATAAAACATGAAAATGATGATTAGTAACGAGCGCCTAAGTAAAAAAAAAAAAAAAAAAAAAAAAAAAAAAAAAAAAAAAAAAAAAAAAAAAAAAAAAAAAAAAAAAAATAAAAAAAAATACGGGTGCTGTGGAGGGAATAGGCAGCTAGCCCACGTTGCATCGAAAAGGTTAAATCAAGCTTATTTATAAAATAATTATTATTAGACAATAATTGTTAGTTATACATCTTTGTAATATTGAAAAAAATATTAAAAACAAAACAACTAATAGATATAAAGTAAAACATTCAAAATGAATAAATAGTAAATATATTATTTAATGAATAAGTCACAAGTAAATAACATTAGTTATTGGACAGAAAAATAAATTATTTTTGATAAATATTTGAGTAGTCACTCGAAAGTATATATGTACATGCTTATATAGAAATATGATATATAATATATACATATTATGTATTTTACATGTATAAAAATAAAATATAGAAAAGAATACTCCCGTAATCCTTACAGGTTTTGGAGATGATCAAGTCGTAGCCATTAGTTTTTCAGATGTGGATTTAGGAGTAAGAGTAATAAATATCGTTGTTAGAATATTCTGCAAAATTTGAGTAGAAATTAACCCAAGTATAAGGTCAGCTATTTTTATGTAAAAGGGAAACCTTTTGTTAAAAAATGTCGGAGAAATTATTTCGATGGAAGAAAATGAGACTATCTGGGTGCAATTTCTCCACCGAGCCAGCTTTTAAGGAGAAGGCTTTCTGTCAAGAAAATAAAAATTTTAACAAGTTAATTACACCAAATCTGCTAACAGGTGGCCAAAATTAAATATTACTAACCCCCCCCCCCCATCACTAATTTATCGTCTGAAGACAGAATCTCTAATCAAAATGAGACCTTCGTGTTTAGCAGTGGACACTGCAATAAGGCAAAGTGTAAAGACAATGTTGGGTCTGCTCGCATACATTTGCGCAGCAATGGTATATGCTCCTCGACAATACCGAGGCCTGGGGTTATTACGTTTTATATGGAAAGCACCACTTCAACATTAGTCCATTCGCTCAGTATCAAGATAGGGAGTCTGATGACCAGATCCAAACAACGTTCAGCTGTTGTTGGGAACGGACAATAGGCTGAATGCTAGTGTCCCTGGACTTGCTGGATTCCATAATATTAAAAAGATAAGGATCACTCTAAGTGGAAAATCGTTTTAGGATTAGTCACGATGGCAAGTGATTGGAATCCAACATTCCAAAGATTGTGGCAAGGGGAACAAATTTATTTATGATAAATATGTTTTATCTTGTTCCCAATGGGCAAACGCTTTGAAATTAAATGCCAATCACGCGCAATTGCGAGGTATTATTCCTGGAGCATTAAACATTGGACCCCTCTATGGAACATGCGGTAGAGAGACCGACATCCTAGCACATGTGCTTAGTAAGTGTCCAAATAATATGCTCCTGGTCGCAAGACGATATCATAATGTAAAGGACAAGATCATGGTTTATGATGCCAATGATATTAGTTCGCCAAGGTTTGCCGAAATCATCGCCTTCAAAGCAAAATCTAAGACGGCTTACGATATTGGCCCATTGTGTCATTGATCCCAATGTGATGTACCTTAATTAACGAAATATAAAAACTACTTATCGGCCGTGGTGAAGCACGGGTAGTCAGCTAGTAAATGAATAAATTTAAAATTTTGTTATAATTAAATTCATCATTAAAATTGTCTCTAAAATTTCCACATTATTAAAAATATTCTTTCAAACAACAGGTGTGTAGCAGCCCAATATATTTAGGCAGCAGACAGTTTTATTAAATATAGCATTTCTTCTTCTTCTTTTCTGGCATATTAAGAAGAAAAGCGTATTATTATTTCTCATTTTTTCAAGGTAATGCTGCTTAAGGCCAAGGTATTAACAAATAGCTATAAATAGACATTCATTAAATTATGCCACTTCTAATGACGGTTTAAAGGTGCGAAATCATTCCAGTTCATCTCCGTCAAGGAGGTCATTAGTAGTTGTCAAAGCTAATATGTTCTACGTGAAGAAAAAAAAATCGTTTATGACCATATAGCCTTTTAAAAAAATAGCAACGAACAAAATCCATTTGAGTGAGTCATTCTTTTAAATTAACAAAACAACTTTAACGTCAATGCTGATTAGCTCTGGAGGCTCGGTGGCGGTGAGTGTTAAGGAGTGTGCACTCGCTTTTTCAAATTTTCCAAGATTAAAACCATCGGCCCTATATTAGAAAATAGCTAGAAAAGGGTGGGAACCTCTAGAAATCTAGCTCTGAAAATGTGTGTTATTTATAAGTGAGCGTTAAACTTTCAATAATATAAAATATAATTTTTAATGTATGTGTTAAACAAACAATTTATATTAGAGGGAATTATTTTTTAAGTCATCACTCATTTTTAAGGGTAGGATGGAAATTCAAGAAGACCTTAATTCATACTGCATTCCACAATTAATTCCTAGTTTCTTATTCCACAATTTAACATACGTTTATTTGGACCGTTCGGAAAAGCAAGAAATTGTTTTGTTATTATTTATTATGTTTCAAAATAAAAAAGATTTTGTTTTAACAATAAAAAAACAAAAATGTATGATTATGGAGCTAAAGGATTAAACGGTATATAACATGTATTTTTCATTAATTTCAGCATGTTCCCTCCCTCCTTAAGGGGAGGAAACCAGTTTATGACGTCATCCTTAATTATCATTTAAGCATTCCGCATTGCCTGAAGAATTTCTTTGTCGTTTCTTTTAGCCCGTGCCTCATGAAATACACTGACAAAAGAGTTCTCGTCATCTACTGTGCATAAATTCCCTATACAGGGTCCATTTTCGAGCCAGCCACAAAGTGAACAGTCGAATATATATATATATATATATATATATATATATATATATATATATATACATACATACAGGGTTATTCAGGTCTAAGTAGCCAAACTCTCTAGCAGGTTATTCTAGACATAATTTCCAACAAAAAAGTACATTTGAAGGGTGGTCCGATTCCCAAGAAAAAGCAGTTATATCAAAGTTTTCTGTTTTTTTTTTTTTTTTTTTTTTTTTTTTTTTTTTTTTTTTTTTTTTTTTAATCTAGACATATTTTTTATTGAATAAGAAAGGATTGCTCAATAACTGTTCAAGATAATTAAATTCTAATTATGCTATCATAAAATAGACAACATTTTCGTAAATAAAACAGTGATTTAATTCACTAAACTCATTGACTAAAGATCATTTCTGGACGTCCAATAACGCACTTCTGGTTTTCTCGATGAATTAGAGGTTTCTCGCTAATTTGTTCCACAGCCCCCTAACGGACTACAGACTCACTACATACAGGAAAACTTCTATATTCAGTAAGAATTTAAATCTCTGCGAATGGAGTGAAAGTTTATCGAGGGATTGGTTGAACGAATGACTCCCTTTTGGCAAAAAATGTGGACTGGAGTGTTGTTACTTTCAAATGAGGAGCTTGGTATCAAAGTTGGACAACTCCATTTTTTTCAGTTTTGAGATTTTAGTCGATTCTTAAGTGGATTTTTATGCTGCATTGGGTTTTACAAGTTTTCAGCATTAAAAACGGACAGAGCTTAGGTAAAATAGCATGTATTTGGTCAGTTCAGAATCAGAATATGGACAACTCCATCGTAGTTTTGTTTCAAAAAATTACAACTCCTTAAGTAGCCAATGAGAAGCTTGCATTCATGCAATCTGATCCCAGCATGGACTGCAAATCCATCATGGCTGAATGCTAAGAACTTCGGAGAAAATTGGGAAGAAATAGATCGCTTACATTATTTTAAAACACCCTCATGCATTAGAGTGTAGACGAAGAAAATATAAATTTATTGATAAAGAGTTCATAATTGTTTGGTTTCAAAAAAGGACAGATTAAATTTAAAATGGCTCCCTTTGGCTTCAAAAACAGACAACTCCAAGACTTGGTTTCAAACATGGACAACTTCACTCTTTGAAGTGTAATTGCGGCCATAATACTCATATAATTTTGTAATGCATTTGTAAAAATGTTTTTGGGGCCTATAAGGACATCACCATCAAAATCACCATGATACTGAAAACCATATAGTAGATATGGTTTTTTACCTCTCCTGTAAAGAAAGCAAAAGTGAAGTTGTCCAACTTTGATACCAGGCTCCTCAAATACCTTGTGTGGAGAAATTATTGATCACTAATTTTTTTTTTTTTGCCAAACTGTGGGAATTCATTGTCCAATACTGTGGGAATTCGGAAGAAATACAAAGTAACTGAAAGAAATTGTTGGAAAAGTTTTTCGTTTGAGAGATATCTAACATTTTTTCATTGATTTATCTTTTGCGTGATGGGTTTGGCACTCTTTAGATTACAGTAAAAACTTTGCTAATATAATTAAAATGTTTAATTGGTCAAACAGTCCAAGTTGACAAAAGTTTGCCCTCTCTACACATCCAAGTAAAGCTGCGTTTTTACAGAAGCGCCCTGGACTATAAGCATTATATTAATACAGGCAATGTTTCTGGGATAATACCTGTGGCATGTATCCTATTTCCTTACTGCTCCTCACTTTTAGGTTGATGAACCCCGAGTCTAACCTCTTCACTCCTAAAATGCAGTTGAGTAGCGTTGTTTTCCCACAGCTGCTTGGTCCGAGTAGACCATATCTGAAAGCAGCAGAACCATTACATTACGTTACAATATTGTCGGGTTGTCTTCCTCACGGGAGCGTACCGCGGCCGTACTACCTATTGTGCTGCTCGTTGTTAAATTATATATATTACATTAACCATACTTTAAATTATAAAGTAAGAAAAGTTTTAACTTTCGTAAGGACCAGTTCTCTTTCCTCTCATCGCTCTGATGAAGGCTTACAGGATTATACGATCTCATATGAAGGTCCCAAGGACAGGTTAATGAACTAAATTTTTATCCTATGAATACAATCTTATTCATTATAGTTTAAAATTGAAATTTATTTTAATCATTTAATTTTTAATAATATTTAATTTGAATTAAATAAATACAATTTTCGCATTCTCCCTGGTTTCTTGGAAGACTTAACTTAGCGTGCTTAACGCCCCCAATTTTATTTCCTATCTTTTTTAGTTTACACTAAAGGGAATCGTTTTGTTGAATGCTCAACACATTCTCTTAAGGTAAATTACCCCTCCCCTCACAAAAATACTATTTGAATAAATTAATGTCCCTTTCTTTTGGAATTTCAGATGAGGAATACATACAAATATAAACGTATTTTTACCCCGTTTACACGGTTCTTCCTCCTTTTTGTAGGGCTTTTAAAACATGTATTGCAAGATATCGATAAAGAGGTAACTCTTCCCTTCAAAGGTCTATTTGAGCCCTTAGGAGGGTTTTTTTTAATTTCCGAGGACACCTTTTTATAGCTATTGCTGAAACCTACAACTTTGCTCCTTTGAAAAATGTTGATATCTCCAACCGTTTAGTGGTTATTTCTCTTCTGTCCCGGTTATCTGGGCTACCCTGTATACTATACATAATGTTTATGCATGAGTTTGCAAATATACGTGTTTATAGAGATGGAATAATTAAGTGAAAATGTAATAATTTTGAGTACTTACATGGATTGCTTCTTGACAGATAAACTCAGCGACTGTAGAACCTTCTTGGATTTGTAACTCTTTACTGCGTCTCTCACCAATATCATAATTTCATCTTTCAAGTCCATTTCCAATAAATATTTCAACCTAGAAAAATAATAAATAGGCTGTAGAATTGGGTAGAAAAAGCAAATTGACTTAAATAAACATATTAACGAATTTCCGCCCTTCCTCTACTTACCTATATATATAAATATACACTCACACACACACACACACACATATATATATACAAGCTCTTCCTTGTAACCAATTTTACGGTAATTTAAATTTTGTCAGTTTCATGTTTGTTTATAATTAATGAGTTTAATTATTCAAACTATATAAGAACTGCATATTTTTAAATTTATTTGAGTTCTTTATCATTATAATAAAATAGATGCGTTGTAATTGTTGTGATGCCTTTTCTTTTTTTCTAAAGAAAAGCCACCATCTCTTAGCGGGAATCGAACGCACGACCTTTGGTACGCAATGTTAAGTGCTCACGCCTTCACACTCACGGCCACCAGGCCTTCATATTTTTGTATAAACCAGATTTTTGAAGAAAACTATTCTCTACCATGGATGTTTATAGGAAGGGTGACAGCAAATAGATAGTGGCACTAAATTCAGATGCGCCGTAAAAAATAAAAAAAAATAAATAATAATAATGTATCAAAATAGAAGATTCCAAAAGGTGGTGGGTGGGTTGGTTAGCAAGGGTTGGTTGGTAGGGGGCTTCGACGCAAAGGTAGGGACAATCGATGCACTTAGGACATGCGTAGTTGGATGTATTTAAGCCACGCCCCGTTTTCATATTACCAACTTCTTGGTTTTCCGGAATACATTTTTTTACAATTGATCATCTCTTGATTGATGATGATGGATGGTTATTCGTTTGCCATAAAAAATGTTATCCAGAAAAGAAATAATGTTTCTTTAAAAGCATAATAAATTATATATTAACATTTATTAAGATAATGGAAGTTTTTACTTTTTTAAGTTTATTTTTTTTTTTAATGTTTCAGACCACACACTGTGGAAGTGACATTGATGAGGACGGCTTGTCAGTCACCGAAGAAATACGACTTTTTGTATTAGGATAGCAGATGCTGGAAGGAGCTTCTTCTTTCGCCCTCGACGTTCGGGGATGTTCGGGAGGAGGTTCGGAACTACCCGAACCGAATCAATAAGCTAAAGCTCCTGTTGTATCCGTCATTTATTGCGGCGAGGGGGTTTAACAGCTTATTAACTATAATTACTATTAATTAATATTAATAGTAATTAAGAGTAATTATATGGTCTAATTATGTTCATATCATTATTAAATTATATTCTGAATCGAAGTTATTTTTCATAATCGTCAGGAATGCTTGAGCAGAGAAAATGACGAGGAATAAAGGTGAAAACAATAAATGTAATTTAACGAATATTGAAATTTTACAAATTATATAAAATTATATATTTTGTGCTATTTACACGTTCAGTATTCACTATGTTTACATGATGGAGCATGTTTTGGACAATAAGTTGACTGGAAATAGTAAGAAATTGAAAAATTCATTAGTTGACAGTTGTCCCAAAATTTCATATTTCACTATGAACACTGAAAATGTTTTAACGTTTGAAGGAAAATACATAATATAGGAAAGTACTTTATATTATTTGAAGGGAATGTAATGCTTTACAACCCTATAGCCGGTATTTATCTGCTGTGTGCATAGTTTAAGAGTTATCCGGTCAAAAAGAGCAAAAGATGCGCGGTAAAAGTGTTTTTTTTTTTTTTTTTTTTTTTTTTTTTAAATTACAAACTTTCAAGAACGGATATCTCGAAAGCTAAAGATGTCACGAAAAAAAATTTAAGTAAAACTTGTAGAAAATGTAATCAGCTATCCTTTTTTATAGAATGGTCATGCCACTAGGACTCATGATTTTAGAGATATAAGATGAAAAACCGAAAAAATAGGATCTTCTATGCCTCCTCCTCCCCAGGCTCAATGGCTACGGGCGGGAAGTTGTTATATGTTCTATCTCCTAACTAGTCCAAAAACAGATACGAAGTCAAGATTGTGCTCCAAGAATTTCCCTATATGACTGTTTTTGAGCATTTGTTGCCTCGAGTAATTGGTATTTCTCAAAATTACAAAATTTAAATGCAACCATACATAGTTCAAGGGGAGTTTTTATTTGACGCAGTTTCATAATATTGAATAATTTTTAAACAGATTTTAGATAGGTTTTTTTAAACAGATAGTGATATTAATAGGGTACAAGTAGGTCTTTCCTCAATGTAATATTAACATATGGTGCGCTTATAGTAGAGAAAAAAAGGAAAAGCCTACTCCTGCCTACTAGGGAGGCTACTTCTTGCCTTGTTTTTTTTTGTTTTTGTTTTTTTTCTTCATGTGTGCTTGATTTCTATAAACTTGTTGTCAGTTGTCGTTTTCTGTAGGTTGCCAACCTTTCTAAACGTCCATGGTTCAGTTGGGATTTCTTTCAGCTGAAAAAAATCAACTTGCTACAATCGGGACACAAAGCCGCATTTAATTTGAGATTTCAGTGTGCTAGCCACTTGACCTTTAAAAGTCGTATTATCAGTAGTTTGTTATCAGAATTTGTTGGCTCTTAGATTTGGCCACATGTGGGTAACAACTGGCCCACGAGACATTTTGCAAAAGACAATTAAAAAAATATTACACTACTTAAACTCACTCCAAATGAGGATGATCGAGTGAGGTGGGGTTTGACGCTTGCTCCTGCGGAATCAAGTGAGTGAGCAAGCCGAGTGGCTGTGATCATCAAAGAGTGATGCGGCAAACATCAAAGCCTTTGGTTTTATTTTAAACCATCTATGCGGCCCGCGGTTGCACACACCTTATTTTGGCGATCAAATATTGAAATTCTTCCAATGTTCAGGTTGTCCAGGAGTAAAATTGTCACATTACATAATGTACATCTAAATCTAATAAGAATACAAACTAATGAGTGTAGAAATTAATTACACCATAAATATAATCAATAATTCACTCCTTTGATTGTATAACATAGTAAAATTGAGTGTTGGTAGTTATTAACTTTCATGTTGGAACGTCTAAATCAAAACTACTGATCTACTTTACGAGTCCATTACACGGGCCTAAGTTATTCATAAGGGTTTATAACTAGCAACATTCCATCTGATTTATGGTATTATTTTCATTGAAAATAGATTCAAGAATATTTATGAGCTGTTGGGCGTTAAAGAAGTGTTCGTTATGGATCAAGGTCATAGGATTCCCGGGGTCTTGGCCTCCGAGAATTGTTAATTCGAGATAGTAAAAGTGTCGAAACGGCTATTAAAGCTCATATCCGACACATCGTTCATCAAACTCACATCCTTGAGGAATTCTAACGAGGCACAGTGGTGCCGGTAGGGGAAAAAACCCTAAAAACCGAAGGTGTTCAATCGCGTTTGAACTTACATTTTTTTATACCTAATTAGTTGTAGAATACTGCTCTAATATTGCGTTTACATTTTATTACTAGTTCTGACCACTGACTTCGGACTTAATACCATTTTCGTGACCATTACGTTATTAGATTTTTATATTACTTATTTGGTTTCTAATTTATTTTTAAATACAACGAAAGCCTGGTCAAAGGAACACTTCTCTCGACGAGATGATGTTATTTTAATCAGGCTTCGAATTGGACACACTCTACTTACCCATTCGTACTTACTAGAAAGAAAGGACAGATCAACTTGTAAATACTGCAATGAGACTCTGACAGTTAAAGATAAACTTACAAACTGCAGAAAACTCATTAACATAAATATGCCCTACGACCTACTGACAGAAGGTAGCCCACACATCCACACAATCCTCAAACATTTGAAAAACACACGTTTATACACCAAGCTGTAAATAGTTCACTTAACTTTCACATCCACTATTTCAAAATTTTATGTTCGCATCTAATTATAACTTTAGTGTTACTATTTGTTCTGTTTTTATTTCTTTTGTTTTCTTTATCTTCTTTTTCACGTTTTGTTAACATTTAAGTTCTTAAGTTATTCATTTACCTTTTCTTTTTCTTTTTTCTTGACGTAACAAACATAAAATGAGTTTGTCGCCAATGTTGCCATGCTCAACAATCAAATAAAATAAATAAATAAATAATTTATTTTTGCTTTTCTAGATGCAGAAAGTAGGTGTAGCATGGCACGCCACACAGTGGTGCCGAGAGGAAAAAAACCCTCAAAACCGAAGGTGTTCAAACACGTTTAAAATAACATTTTTTTATACCTAATTAGTTGCAGAATACTGTTTTTCCATTTTATTAATAGTGTTGATCCCAAAAAAACTTTTTGTTGACAGTTTTCTCACCGAGTAACAAATCTTACAGTGAAACAGTATTTTATACTACTTATTTTAGTCCTGAAAAATTGATATTACCCAGGAAGTCTTACGTGTATATGTAGCTTTTAAAAGAATTTTATTTTTTGTCAAAATGTACCATGAACGTGGTGCATTTAGGTTGTAAAGATATCTGCAATGAAACCAAATTATCGTTAGTTTATTTGGCGTAGAAAAAAAGGGGTACTTTGCTATCCTGTCCGCCTATTTTCCTCTCTATCGTTATACTCGGCCGTATGGTGTACAGCCTGATAAAATTAAGGTGTCAATTAGCGACAAGATTATTTTACGAAAAAGAAGTTTACCATTATTATTTTCTGCAGAGAGTCGATGAAGAGTTAGTGATTGCAAGGTGCTGAACATTAACAATGAATTTCACCTAATATCTCGTGTGAAACTATGAAAATGTATTCGTTAGAAGCAAACATTTTAATGAAGAGGAATACGTCGGGAACAGTAATATATATATATATATATATATATATATATATATATATATATATATATACACACAGAGAGATTTATGTATGTTATTACTCTTATTAATAAATATAAATGTTTAGAGAAGCCCCATGAAAAAATCTGATATTAAAAGCATGTCCCGAAAACAATCAATAAAACATTTGTTCTAAAAAAATTGATCTACTTCTTGCCTTGCACTGTTCCTCCATTTTTGCGGTTTTCATTAGATTCAAATTTTGATTGGTGCCATTTGTTTTGCAAATTCACCAGAAATTTTTTAAAAACAAGAATTATAATATTCTTTCATTGGCTTGTATATTTATTGTTTGTCAAAAGGTCAGAAAGCATTTTATGTCTTGACTTAACATTTCTTGATGGGATGAGGTTAATAAAAAACGTTTTACGAGATATCATCCTTGATTAGGTCCTTGATAACAGGGGATGGTGATTCAGAATTACGCCCTGGAGCAAGGTTTTAACCCAGTTAGTGTTATGTTGGGCTCGTGACATCCTTGGAAAGCTAAAGTGTGTAGATAGGAAGACTTTTTGAGGCCAAAGACTTATTGCAAAATTATTCCTATTAAATTATATCCAGCCAGATATGTCTTTACTCTAAATTGTTTTTAGCCTTAGCTTTGGCTAAGTAATGATTATTATTTTGCACT
This sequence comes from Gonocerus acuteangulatus, assembly GCA_946811695.1. Lineage (NCBI taxonomy): Eukaryota > Metazoa > Arthropoda > Insecta > Hemiptera > Coreidae > Gonocerus > Gonocerus acuteangulatus. The sequence continues at coordinate 73,623,288 of OX328125.1, forward strand.
AACTCCATTGCAAGACCTCCCTGAGCCTTCCATGGCCCTAAAAGAGATGTGATCAGGTCTTATAGTGTTTCACCTAATGTGTACTTCATTAACCGGCATTGCAAATGGCAGATCACAAGAGTAAGTGAAACGGCGGATTTTCCTCAGAAGGTCTTGCTGGCGAATGGACTTTTCTATCTATCTGGCTGTACATTCCGAAAATGGCTTCCGCTATACTTTATCTAGGCGTATGGAAGTGTACCAGGCCAAGTTCCGGTCTACGCACACTGTGTGTATATTACAGGAAGTATTAGAGCCGATTTTTACCCTCTCATAACTTTTAACCTATTAAAGATAAACTTATGAAATTTTACACAGGTATTATACTAACAGATGTGATTAAAACTGGAAAAATTTTTAATTCTCCATTGAAGCGTGTCTGAGATATAGGCGATGGAAAATCGGAATTTATACGACTCACTCATCAAAGCTATTAGGTACTACCCGAGAAGCTAGATACATTAAATGTTGCAGGATGCACATTAGGGCGCTATTAAAGGGAAAAATCGAAAAATATTGAAAAGTTCTGTTTGACACCGCTCCCAAGGGGGGGGGGGTGCTCGTTTTATATTTGTTGTCCTTTCGGAAACCTGATATTCCTTCCGAAACCCATCATGCGGGGTATCATAAGAAAAGCCTCGGTAAGGAAAACTAAAGGGAAAAATCCGACAATACAGAAAAGTTGAGTTTGGGCTTTTCCCCAGAGCTTTTCGTATACACGAGAAAATACCCGCTAGCAGCTCGACGCACTACAACGCGTCATCCTCCTCAAGCCAAACGTCGACGGACCCAAAACAAAATTCACTTACAAAATGTATTCATATCCCCCCAACTTTATTAATTCCCCCAAATATTTGTCGGAACCAAATTATTAATTTCCTCATAATCATAAATTCTTTTTAGTACTTTGCAACTAACCTTTGTATATGTCGCGCCTAACTTATCAGGGACAGGTATGAAGGGTAAATACTACCTTGTGTGATCAAAACCAAAGTAATTTTCTCCAATTTATGAATTATAAATAAATCAATATTTTTCAATTCTTTATGTCATAAGTTTTAAATGGGGTGTTAAAGTATTAAAAAAAATTAAGTTTTAATCTTTCAAAAAGAAAATGGTGGCGGTTTGTCTGACGAACGGAAATCCTCTTTCTTTACGAACGATAGTCTGCAGGCGGCAATTATTAATCTAGAACAATAAACTGAAATTACTTTGAGATCAGCTACAGGAGTAGTTCATCCTGATTTTAATCATTCTGCCTTGTGGGTACTGTAACTGTGCGGCTTGCACGAGCTTCAAGATATCGTCGATACAAATGAAAACTATCGAATGTGAAAAGTGGCTGGTACCCGATTGCTGACTATATATATTTTATCCTACGATATATTTTAACTAGACTTAATGCACATTCGTTAGTTTGTATTTCTGTTATTAATAATTATTTTTCTTATATATTCGAGGCTTTGACACAACGTTTATCAGTCACAGCAATCAGAAAAATTGAAAATGAAAAATGCGATTTTTCAGATTCAATATTTTGCATTTCTATCGACGATATATTCACAAGTATCATTTTACTAGAAATGTATTTTTAAGTTGTTGGAAATTCCGAATAAATAAATGAAGGATTTTGAAAGAAGAAGGTAAAATCTAGTGAAGTACGGAGGATTTTTAAGCAATATTATTTTTTTCGAAAATGGTCAACCAGTCTTCATTTTCCATTAAAAAGTCCGTTGAAAATCGGCCACAAAATCGTTATAATTTAATGAATCAAAGAGCGCTTACATACTTTACTAGTAAAAGTAATTAAGACACTGCAGTTAAAATTTAATGTTGATCGGGTGGAAGTTTTCAGAAAATCAGGAAACGCAGTAATAAGTAAGATCGTCCAATCATAAGGTGAGATTTATTCTGAAAAAAAAACGCTCTCCTTCTCATCTCCACTTTCTCCCCCTCCTCTCTCTCTCTCTCTCATCCATTCTCCGTCGCTCTATCTTCCTAAATTTATTTCTGATAAATATATAGGTTTCTTTCGCAGGATATTCCCTTCACTCTTAGGCAATAAAACTTTCAAGAGAACGCTAATAATACATTTTAAGCGTGTCTTTGTACTTACATGTTATTAAGGGGAAGGCAATGCATCGAGAAGTGAATTATAAAAAAAAAAGATATTACTCCTTAATAGGTATGTAGTCAATTATTTGGTGAGTAATTGGTAGCGGGTAAACCGTATGTTGTGATTGAGGATGAGGACACACGAAGCGGTGTAAAGAAATGCACGCCAGAAGTAGGCCAAGGTTTTGGTTTGTTGGTATTTTCAGAGGATAATTGCTACGTTATGGAAGAAGCCATAACATGTTGGAATGGTATTATTATTCAAGGATTAAATACTTGAAAACAACTTGAACTCCGGACACACTCCCTTGTTTGTCAGTTCCGAGAAGCGATTCAAATTTTGAAGCGACTCATATGAATAATTCTTGATGAAATTATTTATTATGAAATGTATCTGTATACGTTTGCAATTACACGGGCATTACCTAAAATGTAGCTATTTATGAGACACATAGAAACCAAAAGGTGTTTTTAAATTTTATTTCTTTGTGAGCTGCAAATCATAGACCATAAGCTCAAGAGATTGTTTTTTTATTTTTTATTTTAATCCAAAAAAACAAGCAATGACAAGAAATGAGTATGTACACATATACATACATAAACATTACATATATATATATATATATATATATATATATGTGAATTCTTCTATAGACATTCATATACACATGCATATGTAGTCATGAGGCGTTGCGGATACGAATGGCGAACTCAACATAAGGCATCTTTCAGGAAAATGCGTTTGAATCATTTTTTTATTTTAATTAGAAGTATTCTCGTGAAAAACGATGTCCGAATCTTTTATTGCATCAACGCATAGACTTAGACTTATTTAAAATAAGTACTTATATGTAATTAAGGGAATGGCAGTGCACCAAGAAGTGAAGTATAAAAACAAAGATATTACTCCTTAATACGTAGTCAATTATTTGGTGAGTAATTGGTTAAGGTAAACCGTATGTTGTGATTGAAGATGAGGACACACGAAGTGGTGTAAAGAAATAAACGCCAGTGCGAATTAAACCCTTATTAATTTGCCAAGATAGCGACTAGCTACAATATCGCTTCCCGGAACTGACAGACAAGGGAGTGTCCGGAATCTTCAGGAATTTTATCCATGAATATGTATACCATACAAACATGTTATGACTTCTTCCTTAACGTAGCAATTATCCTCTGAAAATAACAACAAACAAAATAGAAACATGCCGAATATAAGCAAACCGTCTGAAAACAAGAATTAATCATAAGGGGTACACTAAATCTACGTTTCTGGGTGAAAGCTTTTGTCGACATTGAAACTAATGAGATTTCTCAATAAAGATAGCCCACAGAAGTGTAGTAATGACGAAGAGCATCTACTTGAACAGGACGCAGACGATATCCTTGGAGGACATCACAGGGAGGACACTCTTAACTTTACGTTCACAGTTTAGGTGGGCAGAATGCATAAAGTAAACTAGCGGAATTAAAAAAATACACAGATAAATACAGGTCATGTTGGACTTGTAGAGTTTTTGACAGACACACCATCTTGCTTAAAAATATAAGTGGCCAGTCACCAAATAAAAATGTATTACCATTATTTTTAATTATTCGTTTAGAGAATGTAGGTAGGGTCTCCTGAATATGACAGAATTTGCTGCTTTCAGGCCACTAAAGCACATATATATTTATATCTTCAGCCTTCTTGTCTTTTTTTTTTTTTTTTTTTTTTTTTTTTTTTTTTTTTTTTTTGTGGGAAGAATGAAAAAAGTAGCGTAAAATGGGGTCACATTAGTACAGAGTGGTGAAATTGGGACTAACATAACTGCTAGGATAATTACCTGTTACCAAATGGTCGAACTTTGCCCTAAGAGTGCGAACAGACAAATATATATCTATATATTTGTCTGTTCGCTCTCAGATAAATAAATAAAGCATAATAAAGCACATATAAAGCAGTAGAAGGTTTGTAACAATTTCACCAAACTGCACTAATGTGACTCCATTTTACGGTATATATTTTATTTATTACTAGCTCTAACCCGGTGTGCCATGCTACACCTACTTTCTGTCTATGACTCTCCTCGTATCAAGATCTCCTTGATACCCAGTTACGAAAATCGGTCAAACGATGTGAATTTGTTTTAGTTCATAATGATACCGACAGAGGCCAGCACAGCAGCACTTCATCTAACAGCCGACAGAGCCCAGTAGTAGTCGATTCAAAATGGCCGTCACAATTTGAATGGTTCAGTGTAGCCTATTTTTCTTGAGCAAAACTTTTGACCTTTTGACCAAATTTTGAAATTTGACTATTTTGACCTAGCCTAGAATATTTCTCGTATCAAGGCCTACCTGTTTGCCAAGTTTGGTCAAAATCGGTCAAACGGTGTAGAGTTGTATAAGGAACAATCAAACAAATAAACAGAAAAACAGACAGACACGTGATTATATATATATATATATATATATATATATATATATATATATATATATATATATATATATAGATAGATAGATAAATGAGTCTACAAATTAGTTTAAGAATGTTCTACTGTTTAGAATAAATCTGAGGTCTAGTTCTCTCCTTGTAGACATATTTTCCTGTTTGCCATCATCTACAGTACTGCGACACCTCTGCTGAAATTATTTTTCAGGATCTGAACTCCTTTGAGTTATATGGTGACCTTGTTCTGGTTACGACATTGGGGAAGGGAGGCTATTTATGTGTCCAGTGGAATGGTAATACATCCGCATAGCGCTCTTTAATGGATGCAATTAAATGCAACTCCAGGGCAATAACAGAAAGAGAAACATTTGTTCCTGTCTCTTGTAGCTCTACTGCACCTGTCTATATCTACCTCAGTGAAACATTGGAAGGTTCAAAGATAAATTGATCAGTTTTCTTTCTTTTATATTTTCTTGACAAAACATTTCCTTGATGGTTTATTTTATTTTCGCTGTTTTGATGTGTTTATATATGTATATACCCACTGAACACATAATACACATCACAAACATTAACTTATATACTCTTTTCTTTCTGTTTCGTTGTATGTTTAATTTATTTTTTAATTAGGATTATATTTTTCTTTTCTTTTTAGCGCGGTTCCTCCCTCCCCCATAGGGAGGAACCCCGCTTATAAGGTTGATACAATGAAACAATCCGGAAGTGCCGACTAGAAAATTTTGCGTTTCAGAACCCCTAGAAACCGAAAATAACGGTGGTTCAAATTTGTATATATATATATATATATATATATATATGTATATATTTATTTATATATATATATATATATATATATATATATATATATATATATATATATATTTGTCTGTTCGCTCTCTAAATAGAAGACGAATGGTCCGATTTTGATGAAATTTGGTACAAAAATCTGTCGTCCAATTTGAAAGGTCAAGTTCGTTAACCAGCAAAATCCGCCTACTGGGAGATGGCGTTTGGGGCGAAATTCGCGCAGAAAAAATCGTAACGCTTACATTTTTGAGTTCATAAGCTTGTAAGTACTCGTTTTATAGGCTTCTTGGGCTAGAAAAACGAATGAAACCATTTTCAAGGCGATAGCTTTAACCGTTGTCGAGAAAATTGGAAAAATAGTTTTTGAATACCGTTTTTGGTTTGGGTACTTAGAATAACGGGATTCAGTTGAAACATTATCTGCATGTTCTACTTTCATTAAAACTAATATGTTGAAAGTTATGTTACGTTTGGAGTTAAGGAAGGGTTAGAATAAAATATTTTATGAACAGATATGAAAAGTTTTGGAAACTTCGTATACTTTCATTAATATCTCGAACACGGTTGGGAAATCGTGGTAAGTGGATTGAAACTATTTGAAAGCTTACTAAATTCTCTACAAAAATGATTCTAAAACTATTTTGATTAGGTTATGTCAATCGGAGAAATAAATGCTTAAAACTTCAAATACGTCTGTTTTGTTCTTATAAACGGGTTTTTGTCGTTCTTTTTGTAATTTTTGTCTCTTTCCCTTGGTTTTTTATTGCTTTTTATTTTTTTAATTTCTGATGTTGTATTTGTAAGGAAAATGTATGTGTGTGTAAAACAGGATAGGTAAAATGAGACCAATTTTCTGTTGTCAGAAATAATGAAAAGTTTTGGTAACTTTGTATACTTTCCTTAATATCTCGAAAAAGGTTGAGAATTTGGGAAACGGAAGAATATCATTAGAAAGCTTACTAAATGCTCTACAAAAAAGGTTCTAATGAAAGTTTTGATTAGGCGATGTCAAGCGGAGAAATAAGTTCTTAAAACTTTAAAGTAATTGATTTCGCTTATTCGAACTGTTCTTTTTGTCTTTGATTTTGATACTTAAAATTATGGGATTCAGTTGAAACATTTTCTGCATGTTTGAATTTCATCAACACTAATATGTTAAAATTTGGTTGCGTTTGGAGCTAAGGAAGGATTAGAATAAAATATTTTATTAACAGACATGAAATGTTTTGGGAACTTCGTATACATTCCCAAATATCTCGAAGACGGTTAGGAATATTGGTAAACGGAGGGTTACCATGCGAAAGCTTACTAAATGTTCTACAAAAAAGATTCTGAAACAATTTTTGATTAGGCTATGTCAATCGGAGAAATAAGTGCTTAAACTTTGAAGTAATTGATTTCGTTAATTCGAACGGTTCTTTTTGTTTGTTTTTATTCCTTGTTACTTTTTAATTGCTTAAAGGTGGATAATGTATTTGACAATAAAACAGATTAATTAAAATAAGAAAAACAATTCATTGTTAAAAATATATCAGGCTGTACCGTATGAAATGTCAGTTTTGGATTTGTCGATTTCCTTCAAATGTCTTGAAACTGTCGAGGCTCCTACTCCGAGTTCTTTGGCATATTCCCTAGTGTTTTTAATTGCTTATAGTAGTCTAATGTATTTGTCAATAAAACAGGATACGTATAATTAGAATCAATATTTTGTTTGTTAGAATTCGAAGATGCCGTATGAATATCTAGATTACAGTACTGGTGTTGATTTCATTCTTTAGAATTATTCTTGGTATTCCCTATTTTCATCTGTTACCCATAGTTTTTTATTGTTAGTAGGTTTTTCTTATTGATTATAGAATATTAATCTATTTGGCTATAAAACAGGATATGTAAAATTAGAGACCATATTTCGGAGATTTCTGAGCGAAATTCTTTTAAGATTTTCTACCACCACGAACGGCTTTTTTCCTCTATTTTTATCCACTAGATAGGCTTTATTTTGCATATTATTCTATATAAGTTTTATTCAGCAGGGGATTCTGATGAAATGTTGTGTTTTTGCTGTGGATTTTAAATACGATGTATCTAAGATTGGATAACATTAGCGAGTCTACATAGTTAAGAACCGACGATGGAGGATTACTTCTTGCTATGATTTAGTCTACATATGTATATTAAGTCCTAAATCCAAAAAATAAACTTCACAACGGTCAGATACTATGAGCGAATATGGCAGTTCAATGCCCGTACAAGGGGGCCGCTGGAAATTTACCTGCTAAGAGTTAATCCTCAAGAGCTGTAAATATACCCCAGGTATCTGCCGACACAAATACAAAGCCTAGGCGGAGAGCACCCCAAAAACTCAGATCCAAACATAAGGTTATATACTAAATATTCATAAAGACTACTTAGTTGTAAACCGATTCATCAATTAGCAATCAATAGTTTTCAACAAAGGTTATATACTAAATATTGATAAAAAGTATTTAATTAGAAAAAAAAAACAATATTCCACAAGACTTGTTTTTGGTCCATTTGTGTCTACTCCATAGACTTAATTAGGTATATTATTCTATTGTAGTTGGGCAACTAAACTTTGTTTTATTTTGTTAAATAAAGTTTTTTTTTCTTGACTTGTTATTCGTCAAGACTTTTATTTATCCTTGTGTATTTACTAGATAGGTTTTATTCGGCATATTATTCTATATAGGCTATATTAGGCAGGGTATTCTACTCAATCTTGTGTACTTCTTCTTGATCCTTCTGTACATGGGCGTATATAAAAACAATTTCGGGGGGGGGGGGGGGGGGGCTGAGACCATTTCCAGGGTATGGAATACTAAATATTTAGAGCTTGGAATAGTTTTAGGCAACTAAAACGCTATTACACGTAAAATAAAATATGTTTTATGAACTAAATGATCATATTTAATTTATTTTTAAGGGTTTTACGAGAAGTTTTTATCATCAATTCAAAATTTCGCGAGGGGCTGCAGCCCCCTCAGCCCCCCCCTCATATACGCCCATGCTTCTGTATCCTCTAGAAAGGCTTTATTAGGCATATTTTGTATTGATTTATAGAGCTTTGCTTTAGAATGAGAGCCAGATTCTGTAATTTCCGCTTCTGTGTATAAGTTAGCTACTGTCGGTGTCCCTGACGGCTTAATATCACTTTTATTCGAGATGTTCGAGAGGATTTTGACAATTTTCACGAGATATATATAAAAAAAAAAAGTTTATTTATTTTCTAAGCTTATCAAATGGCACTAGGGACATGAACGGAACCGCGCTAAGATGCTGCAGTTCCTGCGAGTCGGCCTTTTTTTTTGTCAGTTTTCTTTTTAGCACTTTCCTCCGAAGGAAAGTAGCTATTGAGGTTGCACTCATGACGGAATTTTTGAAAAATTTCTTCGAATCTTTATCGATCCTACCTAGTAGACACCGAAAATAACCCCCGTTCAAATTTATATATATATATATATATATATATATATATATATATATATATATATACATATGCATATATAGTTGACATAACATGATACAGGCCAGAGTTTTTGTTTTTTCGCCATGAAACTTGGAATGTAGTATTCTTCCATCAAACGATTGAACGAGTTCATTAACCAACGAAATCGGTCCATGTGGAGGGGAGGTTTACTCCGGAGCCAAAGTAGCTATTTGCCAATACCAGCCATAATATTTGTTGTATTTTAACGAAACTCGGTATTCGTTGTGGTCAACTTAAGAGAAAAATTTGTTATAAAAATAAACTAAATCGGTTGACTAGAAGGGAGGGTTTACTGCGGACAGAAATGACTAATTTCCTTATACCGGTCGTAATTTCTGCAGTATTGTAACGAAACTCTTTATACGTCCTGGGTATCTAATAAGAAAGAAGTGATATGAAAATGAACTAAATCGTTCTATCGGAAGTGGGGGGGGGGGAGGTGTTACTTTGTACTATGTTTGAATTAAATTCTTCCGCCAAACATAGGTTCGCGAAACTCATCAAGATCAATAGATCAAAATGTGAAGTTTTGAGTATTTAGTACGTAGTCTAGTACCCCGCATACACTAAACTCTGAAAGGAAATTAATTAGAAAATTAATAATTGAAACAGCTGCTCATGAAAAATGCAAAAGAGTAGAACAATTTATGTTTTTATTTATCTATATAGGTTATTTACAGCAAATTATTCAGTAATGCAGTCTACACTACCCAAATTCTGAGGAAAGTGCTTAGTTATGCAGCTCCTGCGTGACGGACTTTATATAGATTTATGTTATATTTCTACTTTTTCGATATTGTCATTTAGATATTATAATTTATTCATTATTTAATTAAAAAATATAAAAATTTAAGAACTGAAGTTTCTACACATCTTCAAATTTGCAAATCGTTGCGGTTCAGCAAAACTAAAAAATAATAATTATTTATTTATTCATGGAGGTCCACAACAGCAAGGTGATTTCTTTGCATACTTTGTGAAATTATATACAATACAAATAAACAAACAGATGTAAATAGAGTATTAAAATATATGAATTGAACGCAAATAATTACAAAGTAAAGTATATAAAAGAACAAAAAAAAAACTAGAAAAAAGGAAAAAAACACAAGAAAATTAAATAAAACAATAACTGAACTCATATAATAATAAATAATAGAATATTTAATAGTTTATTCCAATCTAAAAATCATTATTCTATGATGGAGATTTAATGTAAGGAATTTCTATACTTCAGCCGCTCTTCCGCGCACGCACGCAAGCACGCGTGCACGCATACGCACGCAAGCACACACACACACGCGCGCGCACTCACACACGCACGCACACGCCCAACATGTTTCATTGCATTATTCGCACTTCTTCACAGGCTTTCCTTGTTAGGAAGTACCCTCGGCGCGTCATCCTTCTTGAGCCAGGCGTATTTTCAGGGCAGTAAATCAACATCACTAAATGACTTTGGTTATATAAATAACATAATTCAACATTTAAAATGTATAAGTCTTTATTACAGTAGGTACAAATGTAGAAATAGGTCTTGAAATAATGTAGGAATTTCTACAGGCAATTGCTAAGATAAAAAACGTAGATACAAAAATATTGAGGTTAGATTGTAAAATAATTAAAATAAGATAACACGAAGAAATAAAATTGTAAGTAAACTTGCTAATGGCCTTTGCTGTCCAAAAGTCAGAACGTTTTTACGATTAGTTTAAAACTATGATAAAAACTTCAGGTGTGTCAGGTATATTTTATTATAAAGTATTCAGCACATTATCCTTGGTTAAAATAAAACGTAGTATATAAATTAGCGCTTATACTTCTCGCTTGAAGATCAAGAGGTAATATGACTCGTTTGTAAGTTAAGTAATGGGGCCACTCATTATACAAGTTTGCCATTAAAAGCTGATGAAGCGTGAAAACTGTGAAAGTCGCTGAAGGCTTGGAGAGTTTGAGGCTCCGATCAGCGTTACCGTATCTCGGAGCAGTCACTAGGGTTTAATGTCATGTTACCTCAACGGGCAATGTACATGGTAGACTGAACAAGGTCTTCTTAATTATAATCTTTTTGTATTCCTCCAATGTTCCAACAGAACAAGAGCTGTCAGAAAAAGTTACCAGGGTGTTTTTTTGTTATGAAATTTGAACCGTTTATCTTTTTTTTTTCGAAGTCTTGGTTTACAAGTATGTCCACATTTGTTGGATATATTACTCAATCAATTTTTTACCAAGCTTGAGATTTCGATGACGAAAATTCGTTAGTGAATGTTTATGGTCCAGTACAAAATGCGACCTCCATATGGCGAGAACTGACCCAAGAAGGAGAGTGCGACAGAAAATGGTCCTTTGAGATAAGATTCTCGCAAACTAATAAATAGAGGTTTATTTATTTATTTGTGACCATCCCCAACAGATTCAAACACAAAATTTGTAGGATTTTTCGATTTTTGCCTTTAATAAAACCATAATTTCTAATATCCTGCAAAATTTCAAGTCTCTAGGTTTTTGGAAGCTTCGAGGAAGTGCCAAATAATTTTGATGAGTGTCAGTAAGTCAGTTGGTCGTATAAATTTCGATTTTCCATCGCCTATATCTCAGAAACGCTTCCATGTAGAATTATGAAACTTTCCAATTTCACTCTCATCTATTAGTATTGCGTAAAAGTTCATAAAGTTAACTGGTTCAAATTTATGAGAGGGTAAAATCGGCTCTCATATTTCGTGTGTAGTGTTTGTAGGCCGGATCTTGGCCTGCCTCACTATCTTTATGTATATTTGGACGAACGGGTTTTTCGTTAAATATGGTTTCTGAAATGTTAATATTTTTTGTCAACTCTCCCTACCTAGGGATGATTTGCCTTCCTAGGGAGAGCAGGAAATAGTTCCTATCTGATAACGAAACCAGATATTCCAATATGTAAGATATGCCCAGAGACAACTAAATATTGCCACGTCTGAACTGTATAACATATTTAAATAAAAAAATAAAACAATGTAAACAATAAAAACATACTATAATAATAAGTAATAGACAAATTAATTATTCATTAAATTATAAAAATCATTATTGTACCTATATCCTCGGAAAATGACATACATTGAACTTGAGTCATATTTTGTCATACAGTTTTATTTTACGGAGGTGTTTTAGAATGGTAACAATGTTCAGGTGTTTTTTCAGAAAATAATTCAGACGTGGCAATTGTCAAATCACTGTCGGTGTGAACCGTTCTGTATGTTATATGTACAATGGTTCAATAACAAATTGATCTTTTAAATAACTCGAAACTCAGAAACAGAGAAGACCTTTAAAGCAAATACGTCATGCGCATAATATTAAAAGTAAAATAATTTAAATAGTTTAATAATAAAGTCTATTATTGATAGTTTCAAAAGAGCAGCCTAACTAAAGCCTACCTTGCCTTTGCTAAGACCTTGAAGAGGCTGAGGAAGGCAGTGGGACAAGGTCAACGGGACAGCTGTTCATTAGTTCACAAATAGCGGAACGAAACTTTTCGCCGGTATCATGAATGACTCGACGAGGGTATTCGACGAGATTTATAGATGAATGAATAATTGATAGATATCGCTTTCGCAATTCAGTAATAAATAGTGAAAAATTCATTTATTTCCCCACGGAGAGAGATATATGCGAAGGAGAAATATCCGTGACGATAAGAGGTGGTAAAAGGCGATACTTCATGACTAAGTGCTCATACTTAAGGCATATTTGGTCAGACAAATTAAGTCGTAAATTTTAATAATTAATTTCCCCGAAGACATATTATTTTTTCTTGACGTATTTCCTCCTCAACTTCATGCAATTTCAGACCTTGAAAATATGATACTTCTCGTTGACGTTATATTATTTTGTACACGAGTCCATATCGATAATAGTTCTGCCTGTATTACGAGTATTAAAGTAAACTGACAAAAATTTTACTTTTGTAAATTGAATTTTCTTGATGAACTCATCAAGAACTTCCGAGACAACTCATTACAGGATATGATTAATTGAATGATGAGTCAATTCAAATTTTTTACCTCTAGATCTCGCATGTTTAAGCATTATTAAACCATCAGATGTTGGAAAGTTGAGGGAAATCAGGATTCGCCCAGCAAAGAATTTTCGAAAAAAAAAAAGTCAGTCCAGTAACAGGCTCCTAAGGGCCCAGAGGGGCAGATACTGTAAGAGGTATCTCATTCTTGACCATACGGCACACTAGGGAGATAGTGTGGTCAGTAACTATGTTCCTGATTTTTCCCTTCGCAGGTACCCATTAATTAATTAACTAATTATTTAGATGCTGGCTGAGTGACTAGGGACGATCTGGGACCCCAAATCCAACCCTCGAACGATGAAACTAGAAGAAAAAATCTTTAGTGCACGCTCGGGTTTTAACCTGGGTCCTCCAGTTCATTAATCGAGTGCTCTACCACTGAGCTAACCTCGCCCCTAAAGAATTTTTGAAAAATGTCTTCAAGTTATCATCGATATATCTGATATATATATATATATATATATATATATATATATATATATATATAATATATATATATATATTATATATATATATAATTATAATATATATATATAATATATAATATATATAATATATATATATATATAAACCTTTTGATTTGGGGGGGGGGGTAAAATTGGTAAGTAGCATTCAATAAAAAACGATTGGACGAGTTCGTTAATCAGCAAAATTGGGAGGGAGGTTTATTCTTGTTGTTAATATAACCAAAGAAATTTTTGTTCTATTGCAACGAAACTCAGTATATGATCCATTAAAGAGAAAGATGGCTTGTAAAAATTAAAAATGTTCATATGGAATGGGGGACCAGACGTTGTTTTTACTTCCGTTCAAGAATCGGCATTAATCGTACGCTACTACAAAGAAAGATATTTTGTCAAAAATATTGAGCAAGGCCGTATCTATAACTGTTGTCGAGGAAAATGGAAAATATTGGGTTTTACTTAGGATTTTGGGATAAGTTACTCTCTATCTCGAAATGTGTTGGAAAATCATTCTAAATGTATATCATCTACTCGAAAGCTTATTTAATTACCTACAAATACGCTTCTTACACGATTTTTGGCTGAGCGATCTCATTAGGAAAAATCTATGCTTAATTGGAGTAACTACCGCTTAGGATGCTGTCAGATTCCTGTTATGGCGCAAACAGTCTTGCTTCACTTTAAGATATCATTTTACATAATAGTTGGCAACAGATTTATTCAGTCCTCATATATTTTATTTTCAAGCTACAAATGGCGCGGCATGTCACAAACCGGGTTATTAAATTTTTAAATTAAAACAAATATTTATTTATTTAAATTTTAACGTCCATTTATTATTAACTAGGATTTTTAGGACGGGTTATCTATAGGTTACCACCCTTTTCTAGCCAGGATAGGAGTGATGCCTTTTCTTTTTTCTAAAGAAAAACCTCTACCCCTAGTGGGAATCGAACCCACGGCCCATGGCATGGAGTGCTAAGTGCTCACGCCTTAACCATCACGGCCATCGGGTCTCAAAAAAAAAAAAAAAAAAATTTAATAACCTAATAATTTAACGTCTTAGTCTTCAACTTAGGATCTACACAATAATAATTTTACATGTCTATATATGTCCTATGCATTCCAAATGACACTAGGGTTATTGAAGTCGGACTTTTTATAACTACTTTTTTCAAAATTGTATGTATTTTCTTAGTGCATGATTATTATCATTTATTCATTACTATACATTATTTTTTCTGAAAATGGAAATGTTTAATAGCTGGCGTCTCCAAATTGACCTTCAAACTAAAGAAATTAAAATTAATATAATCAATAACACTCAACAGACGAGTTTTTTTTTCTTTCAGCCTATTTCCTGCTCTCCCTAGGAAGGCAAATTCCATGGCCTCGAAAAAAGGATGTTATCCGGAAGAGCTGACAAAAAATATTGACATTTCATAGACCATATTTAACGAAAATTATTATTATAATTTTTTTTTATTGAATAAATTTTAATCATTTTAAATGCTTTATTTGATTTTTTTTTGTTTTAATTTACTAAGTTCATGAACTAATCACCTTGCTGTAGTTGAGCTCCTTAAATAAATAAATATTAAATATATTGAACGTGCGATATGGGGGTCTCCCGTGGTCTAGTGGCTAACGCACTGGATTCATAAGCGGGAGATGGTGGGTTCGATTCCCACCTCCGGCAGGAATTTTCTCAGGGCTCCCTGGGAAAATTCCTCGCTGCACCCTGGATGTCGGCGCTAATGACCTACATGTAGATGTGCCGTTGTGCGAAGTCTTTTTAAAAGAGAGTCTGTTGGCCATTTCGTTTCCGTGAATTCCGCTAAGTAACGGTACGCATACAAATTTATTGCTTGCACTAGATTTCTTTAAAGCCTCTAAGAATGCCTCATAAATATATGTATGTAAGAAATTAGGATATTTAATTTCATTGAACTAGAGCTTAATACGAAATAAAGTAAACTCGGCCAGTTACTTAAGATTCAAATCATTAATTTGTTACAAAGATTTAGGTACATCTAATTCGTTCTTGTAGTAGTATTTTATTGTTATTTAATCTCCCTTCACCGCGCTAAGGTCCTAAATGCCTATGTACTTCTAAGAAATACAAAGCAAGTCATCATAAATAAGTTCATTGACTCCACACAATGCGTTTCAAGTTATAGAGATATAATCAACATTTCCAAAGGGCAATTACTTAAGACAATCCTTCTATAGATAGATAATACACACTGACATCCTGCGCGAGTAGCTCAGAAACTCTTAAAATTTTTGCGTACAATAACAAAAGTGCCAACGGCCACGTTGAATGTACCGGTTCCTGTATATCACCGAAGTTAAGCAACATCAGCCGTACCAGTACCTGAATGGGTGACCGACCACGTGTTGTTGGCGTTATAGAAAAGATGGCAACCTGTTGGCAGCCCGGCGTTAATAGCCCTAATGCTGATTCGCCGATAAACACACACACACACACACACACAAAAAGTGCACTCTTACGTAACCTTGTAGCCTTTAAAGAGAAAATGGGCGGAGTAAAAAAAAGAGTCATGGAATTGTCTATAATTAAATCATTCATAGATCAGTCGTTCAGTAATTTGTTAGATAACAGACACACACACTCGTCGAAATGTGTTCTCAATAAGTGTAATATAGTATGCTACTTAATATTACGTTTTTTTTAAAGATTTCCTAGAATATTTTTTTTTATTTTGTTTTTACTACGTCTCTTACAACCCCTGACTCTTAGTCTCTTATACCCGTCCTCCCATGTATATATGGGAAATTATATTATATTATATTATATATATATAAATATATATATATATATATATATATATATATATATATATATATATATATACATATATATAATTTGATTAGGAGTTAAACGGAGATTATTTTGAGATTACCTTTCCCCAGATCACGTAGTCTTTTTGTTAGTGGCTCGGTCAACGTCCAGGTTTCACAAGATGCATAAGACCGGTTTCACGGACAACAGGTAGCTCAGAAGGATCAGATTCCTTGGCTCCCGGGGATACGGGCTTTACCAAGACAGTAATAATGCACATAATTATACAAAATATTGCATTAAATAACTCTTTATTTTATTACAATATTATTTATTTCATTACAATATTCCACTTAGGATACTGTCAATTACCTGTTGTGGCTAAATAATTTCCTGTTGTGGCTAAGATTTAATAAATTAAATCTCAAATCTCTTAAGGTTTAATTTTTTTTTTTTTTTTTTTTTTTTTTTATGAAAAATCCAACGCTACCAATAACTCCTTCTATTCCTTTGCTAATAGCACTAGGGATAAGAACGGAACCGCGCTAAGATGACGCAGTTCATGCCAGTCGAACGTTTTTCGTTTCTTTTCAAAGAAACTCCACCACCGAGTAAAGAAAATTGAGTCCACAACCTAAAGGCACGGGTTAAAGTTGATGATTATTGCGTCTCCCCTTAATAAATCTCTCTCTCTCTCTCTCTCTCTATATATATATATATATATATATATATATATATATATATATATATATATATATATATATAATCACGTGTCTGTATGTTTTTGTTTGTTTGTTTGTTCCTTATACAAATCTACGCCGTTTGACTGATTTTAACCAAACGTGGCACACAGGTAGGTCTTGATACGAGAAATGTCCTATGCTAGGTCAAAATAGTCAAAATTCAAAATTTGGTCAAAAGGTCAAAAGGTTTGTTCAAGAAAAATTAGCTACACTGAACCAATCAGATTGTGACGGCCATTTTGAATAGACAGCTACTGGCCTCTGTCGGCTGTTAGATGAAGTGCTGTTGTGCTGGGTATCATTATGAACTAAAACAAATTCACATCGTTTGACCGATTTTCGTAACTGGGTATAGACAACTAGGTATCAACTAGATCTTGATACGGGGAGAGTCATAGACAGAAAGTAGGTGTAGCATGGCACACTGCGTAAGAGCTAGTAACAAATATAAAAATCTTTGTATTCAAGATTCATCTAAAAATTATCAAAGGCACCATTATGAATTAGATCCAGCCTATTCGTCTACAGTAGTGATGGACGATTCTCGAATAGGAATCGATCTTTTGAATCGATTAGATTCTAATAGAATTGTAATATCGATCCACAAAAAAGATCGATTAGTTCAGATCGTTTCAAAAGATCGATCTTCTAGGCTCAGATGATCCATCTACGATATGGTTCGATCTTCGATATGGTTCGATCTTTGAAATGGTTCGATCTTCGATATGGTTCGATCTTCGATATGGTTCAATCTTCGATATGGTTCGATCTTCGACATGGTTCGATCTTCGATATGTTTCGATCTTCGATATGGTTTGATCTTTGAAATGGTTCGATCTTCGATATGGTTCAATCTTCGATATGGTTCGATCTTCGATATGGTTCGATCTTCGACATGGTTCGATCTTCGATATGGTTCGATCTTCGATATGGTTCGATCTTCGATATGGTTCAATCTTCGATATGGTTCGATCTTCGACATGGATCGACCTTCGATATGGATCATTTCACGATTACTTAAAATTACCTATGAAATTCGTATTTCATTTCGATTCGAATCGTTTCTCCTATGAGAATCTCCCCTCCCTACTACGAAAAAATATGTGTAACCCAAATGTAGAAGTATTTAAGACTTTTTTTCATCAAAAATATTCTATAATGAAACTACTACTGTTACATCATATAGTAGATACCTATTTGTTTATCAAATGAGGAAAAAAAATAGAATAAAATAATAATAATAGACAAAAATGTTTATAAAAATTAAGAGCACAGTTTGAAACCTTATTTTTATTATATTACCTTCTAGTTGGAGAAATGGAAGGTATTAAGTCGTTGTATATTGTTATTGCTTTATTAAAAGTCTTGTTCTAGACATAGGACACTCTTCTGTAAATTTCTTCTTCAGTTAAATAAATGAGAATTCTTCAGAAATGAGATTGAGATATTAAGTATTTGAATAGTTGAAATTATAAAAAAAAAATCTTTATTTTACAGTATTCTAGATAGGCCGATTCTTTAAATGATCGGCCCTTGAAAATCGATTAAAAAAAACGCTATATCGTGTTAAAAAGATCGATCTATTAAAAGATAGATCCAGATCGCCCATCTACAGAAGTTGTTAAAAGAAAAAAGAAAAAAAAAATGACAACATGTAACTTTTTATTGTTATGTACTAAGGGGCTCGGTAGCCGATCCACAACAATTAAAAAAATAAAGAAAAAAAAGCCTTCCGCTCGAATTCAGGACCATAAATATGCTTTAGGTCCACCCGACAAACCTATGTACTGTATAACATATAGTATTCTTTTTCGTACATGACCACCGCGCATGAGTGAACGCCAGCGGACACCTTTTTGTGACAATTTTTTGTAACGCTTAGGTCCACCCGACAAAACTGTGTAATGTACTCTCTAACATACAGTCTTCTTTTTCGTACATGGCCACTGCGTATGCACGAACGCCAGCGGACCCTTTTTTGTGACCTTTTAGAACGCCTAGGTCCATCCGACAAACCTATGTAAAGTGCTGTAAAACATATAGTCTTCTTTTTAGTAAATGGACACCGCGCATGCGCGAACGCCAGTGGAAACCTTCATGTGAAACTTTTTTGTAACGATGGGTCCACCTGATAAACGTTTACGTTTTTTCCCAGTTTAGTCACCACTAAAGCATATTTATGCTAAAAGTGACTCTAATTCCAACGATAAATAATTGGATTAAATTAAAGTATAAATAGTAAATAAATCATTGTCTACATGAAAAGGTCAGAGCAAATAGAGAAACGCTAGCCATAACTCTTTTCCGTCACGAACAGCATTATGGATGCCATGTTTAAAGGAAAACATGACCTCAGTGTCGTACTTCGTAGGAACTACAATGAACGCTTCCTTGCAGATTGTACTGCCCTTGTCAATTGCTGGGTCGTTTATTCATTCTACTGATAATATCGTGGATGTTAGTAGAGAGATGCAATGAGAGAGAGAGAGAAAAAACAGGAACAGAGGTCATTAGCGATCTGGTAAAGATATGGATGAGCATGGGACTCCATGTTCAAGGGCTTCCTAGTTACAGCGCCAATTCCACGGCGGCCATTATTGCAAGTATGTACAGGTTATGATTTGATTATTTTTCTTGAATAATAATTCATTCAAATCGCCTAAAGCATGTTAGTGCATAATTTATGCAAATGATGAAAAAACGAAAAAAAAAACAAAACTATTTGTTGGATCTGCGCCACACTTTGGGGCCAAATCGCCAACTATTGGAAAAAATCAATATATTTTGAACGACTGATTCCATCGAATTGTCGTCGGTCGGATTCGATTTTGAAAAGAAAAGTATATTGGAAAAAATATGTGAAGGAGTTTAGATCGGTATTAACAATTCGGAATTTGGATAAGAAAATACCTGGTTTAACCCCACTTGATTGATTTTTTTTTTTTTTTTTTTGTGGTTTTTCGATTGCCTCTACCATCACGCCCACGACACCACAAGTAGTAGTTGGACGTTAAGACCGAATAAAAATTTTACCTATTATTGGTATTATTTTAAATATTTGGGAAATCGCCCTATAAACAAGGATCTTATTTGATCCCTAATAAAAAAGTGCATTGCACAAACATCCTAAAATATTAATTGAGACATTTTATTATAAACATGCAGTTAGATTTGCTTCAATTAGTTGAATCCCAGCAGTTCTGTCTGGTGTTATTGTGATGTTTACCCCAAGCGAAATGCTAGATATGGTGGCTGGTTTTGTTTTCTATAGAGAGGAAGAAAGTACATTGATTTCGGACGTGAGATTAGGAATAAATCAGCAAAGCCGAACATTCAAAATATTAAACCTTCTATTGAGACTTGCAATCTAACTTCCATTCTACGACTTGTCAAGTCTCGCCTATAGCTTAGACTGCCTCCATTATGTCAAGTCTATTTGCAAGATCTATCAATATTGTTGGTTTGACTTTAAGGTGCCCTTTAGATTGATAGCTGTACCAAGTGAACGGATGTTATTCTTCCTTTGTAGGTGAAGGACCTTTTTTATTCTATACATCAAGTAAAAAGAGAAAAGCTTGTTGCTCATAAATATTTGATCATTAGTGAGATAAAATGAGGTTGGTCAGTTATTTACATGGTCTACTTTAAACTTGTCCATTAATCCCTTTTCTGCTAAGTCGTTACTTAAAGTACTGACTAGACTTCCCAGCAGTCATGGAATGTTGTGAAATGCCTGTCACTTAGTATTTCCCCCCTAAAAGTAATTACCTTTCAGGACAATTGTCCCGCCTTCTGTACTCTGGAACATGGGCATACATAGAAAATAATTTCGGGAGGGGCTGGGAAAACTTCGGGGGGGGGGGGAAGCTGAGACCATTTCCGGGGTATGGAATACTAAACATTTAGGAATAGTTTTAGGCAACTAAAACGCTATTACACGTAAAATAAAATATTTTTTATGAACTAAGTGATCTTATTTAATTTATTTTTAAGGGTTTTACGACAAATTTTTACCATCAAATCAAAATTTCGGGGGGGGGATGCAGCCCCCTGCAGATTGCTGAGATTTCAATGATTTCTCAATACATACTTTATTTAAAAACAATGGACTATGGCTGCAAATAAGGGGCATCGATTTGTACAAAGATCACAAGAAAGAACTGAAGAACATGTTTTTTTTTTTGTTATTTTTTTTAATTTAATTCTCTCATTTTAACTCATTTTCTTTGTTTTGTACTTTTTTTCTAATTATTTATGTACTAATTTACAATTCCTCATTAGAGTATATTATGATTTTCATTTCTTATTAACTATTCATTTATATTTATTTTCACCAATGTATTACTATTTTATTATGTAAAGACATTGGTGCAGTGTATCAAAAAATATACACGATCTAACAAATAAAGTATTTTACCATAGGGCTGCTATGGTTGAGAAAATAAAAAAAAAATGCGTCGATTTTTTAATTCGCCTAGAATGCTGCACAAAACAATTTGTGTTATTTTTTATTTTCTTGTCCAGAGTTTGAATACAATGAATAATAATATATAATGTGAAATGATTCGATGAAGCGTATACCTAATAATTATTAGGTATAAGCTTAATTGTAATTGAATGAATTATTCATTGTCAAGAGTTCCGACTAAAGCTTGAGATTGTTGATCTTTTAAAATATATGCAGAAAATAAATTAATTTGGTAATAATTTTTGGTTTAATTTGCTTTATGCTCTTGGGGTAAACACTAATTTATGAAATATTAAAACTGTTGAAAGCAATAGTTAACAGTCAATATTGCTGTGTGATTTGATGTTATCGATTTCTGTTAATCACCTGGCCACAATACACAAATTAAATAAATAAACCAGTATTGTGGAGATTTCCAACCAATTTATTATACCTAAAATAATGCATTAGATGCATTTTAAATTATATAAAAAAAAAGGCATCACCACTATAATCGCCTGTCCCTGTGATATATGTATATCTAAAATCTGTGTTTTTTTACGGAAAGTAAATCCGTAAACTTATAATAAATTATTTACAAGTTCTCTTTTTTCATTCTTGTAGTAAAATACCAAAAAATAAACTGCCTTACATGGTAATAAATTCAGAAGTACAATTTATGAAATAAGTTAAACCTAAAAAAGTGATTTGTGTCGTATTTAAGCATAATTATTTTCTGCGATAAATAATAGTTCTGAACACTGCTAAAGTTATTAGGAATGAAAATAAAACAGACTGAACGTATTAAGGAATGGATATGGTGATGAAATTTATGGGGATTGGACCGACACTGCCGAGAAATACTACACGATAATTCTGTCAGTTCAACCACATCTTGGCTCTCATGGTATTAGATTTATTTACTGCGTCTTCGGCTTCTTTGACGAATGTTCAAAGAAAAGTATGTTGTGAACTTGACCAATCAAGAAAACCGCATAGCAATAGACGAAGGGTAAAAACGAAAATATCTTATTAAAACATTATCTTATCTTAGGCCTTTAGCAGTAATATTAATTTGCCAGCTCAACAAGATACTTAAAATGAGCAACAAATTTTGGTTGTTTGTAATAGATCTATTCGAGTGAAAGTAGAAGAGGCTGAGTGAGCTTTTCCCCGCTACCTTGAGTTAATGGCACCTAAAATATAACTTTTCTTCAGGGTGTTATTTGAGTAAATTTTTTAATTTTTCGCAAAATTCTAACTTTATTTAATCTAGGCTTTCCAAATAACGTCAGGGATAAGAACAATGCGCCATAAGATGACGCAGTTCCCGTGAGTCGAACTGTTTTTAGTTTATACTAGCTGTTACCCAGTGTGCCATGCTACACCTACTTTCTGTCTATGACTCTCCCCGTATCAAGATCTACTTGATACCTAGTTGTCTATACCCAGTTACGAAAATCGGTTCTTGTAGTAGTATTTTATTGTCATTTAATCTCCCTTAACCGCGCTAAGGTCCTAAATGCGTATGTACTTCTAAACAATACAAAGCAAGTTATCATAAATAAGTTCATTGACTCCACACAATGCGTTTCAAGTTATAGAGATATAATCTACATTTCCAAAAGGCAGTTACTTAAGACAATCCTTCTATAGATAGATAATACGCACTGACATCCTGCGCGAGTAGCTCAGAAACTCTTAAACTTTTTGCGTACAATAACAAAAGTGCACTGTTACGTAACCTTGTAGCGTTTAAAGGGAAAATGGGCGGAGGAAAAAAATTGATATGGAATTATCTATAACTAGCCGTTACCCAGTGTGCCATGCTACACCAACTTTCTGTCTATGACTCTCCCCGTATCAAAATCTACTTGATACTTAGTTTTCTATACCCAGTTACGAAAATCGGTCAAACGATATGAATTTGTTTTAGTTCATAATGATTCCGGCAGAGGCCAGCACAACAGCACTTCATCTAACAGCCGACAGAGGCCAGTAGTAGTCGTGATACTGGCAGGGGCCAGCACAACAGCACTTCATCTAACAGCCGACAGAGGCCAGTAGTAGTCGTGATACCGGCAGAGGCCAGCACAACAGCACTTCATCTAACAGCCGACAGAGGCCAGTAGTAGTCGATTCAAAATGGCCGTCACAATCTGAATGGTTCAGTGTAGCCAATTTTTCTTGAACAAAACTTTTGACCTTTTGACCAAATTTTGAAATTTGACTATTTTGACCTAGCCTAGGAGATTTCTCGTATGAAGACCTACCTGTGCGCCAAGTTTGGTCAATATCGGTCAAACGGTGTAGATTTGTATAAGGAACAAACAAACAGACACGTGATTTTTATGTATATAGATGAGTCTGAAGTAGACGTACATAAAAATCCACATTTCAAGGTCCGAAAACGTTTCATCATTGCTATTAATTCCTATTCCTGTAGGAGATCTAACAAAACCCACACGTTCGTTTTTTTCCATGGTAAATCAGAAGTTCCTTAGTTTAAATGTTTCTTTAGAGGGTTATAACGATAAATATATTTTATTAAAAATTAATTAAAGGTATTTCGAAAATGTAGGCCCAAACAGAAATACAATTCTATTGAGGTTTTGTGGATCCTCGCCTGGGATACTTTCTCAAAACTCTTAAAGCACTAAGAAAGGAGCGTAGGGAAGAAGAGATCCCAAGGACAATAGGACGTGAGCAGAATATCTAACTGCTCTTCAACTTAAACAAATATGTCCCGCTGTAAGAACAGAAATGAAAGGGACACGGAATTAAACAAAAAAATATTCTATTACAAAATGTTAGGAGATAAATAATATTTTACTAGTTATTTTCTTTAGATTTAATGACATATTACTTGCAACGTTTTCTTCATATTTTGCAAATACTCAAAAATATACTCAATTATTTATTTTTTATAAAATAGGCTAAAGGTCAATCAATATAATAAAAATGATTTTTCCTTACTAGTGAATGCAGAATCTTCTGTCTTCTAAAACTCTTACAATTAGTGGTTTTGTTTTACAATTTGTCTCTATGCTTTTATTATTAATTAATATTATTTATAAAATCAGTCAAACATGGTGTTCCACGTACTTTGGATGTTAACGATTTCGCCAGCAGTATTGACTTTTTGTGTACAAATGCTGTTGGAAGATCTTTAAAGTTTAAAAATTGCTCTTGTTGCATCTCATATACGATGATTGGTGCTTTTCTTGGAATGATTCTGATTAAATTTGCCCAGTCACGAGGAAGTTCAATGAGAACATTTCTTTTTTCCCTTGTCATCTCTATTAATTCGAGTCTGCCTCCATGTGGGGGTGCCATTCGTCCAGAATCTTGTGCATAATTATCATTTTCCTTCCATTGCTAGATAATTCTTTAGTTGTGAATAAAAACACCAAAGCAATAAAAATATTTCGATTTTGTACCAGACACGAATCACTGAAGAAAAAACTTCTTCAATGTCCTCCTCTAGCTGCAATTGTCTCGTTCTAAAGACAGCAAATTGCTGCAGGGTTTTGGTTCCTACTAATGATGTATAAAGTATGATTCACAGTCCACAGTTGCATTTTATAAATCGATAATCCTTTCAATAAAGGTGAGGTGATGTCAAAACTTATGGTCATAATATTTTCATCTGTTTTACTTTTACTGACATAATTTTTTTTCCATAATAGCAAGATTTTGACAATAGTATACATATGACGATCTCTTTTACTTCATTACTAGTTTATCACATTTTCCAAATGCATCAGTTTTTGGTTTATGAACTGAAAGATTAAATTCTTCGACAAAAATTATACTATAGGTACATAGATTCTTTTTGTTGGCTCGCGTTGATTTGACCCACTCTTTCTTTAGATCCCCCCGTACACTTGTGAAATTGATAAATGAGATGGAAAATATTTTTTCTTTGAATAAAACCTCAAATAATGACTTTCATATGATGGGAATCGGTTAATATGTCTTCTAATAATCATTCCCTTTTTTTGGGATTACGGGCTGTTTTTCCCACATACCTGTTTCACTAGCTCTTTTTTTTTGTCAACACACTCCAATTTTTTTAATCGTTATATCACCTTTATTTAAGAATTATCTCCGAGAATATTGACGCCTGCTTTCTTTTTTGACATTCTTTCGCAGCCTTTGTGTAGCTTTTTCTTTTTCTTCAACAAAATCCTAAAAACATTGTGATTGTCCATTGTGATTGATAAAAATTTGTATAATAATTTCTTTCTCCTTATTCCTCCTAAGATCAAAGCACTTCTTTCTACAATTACATTCATGCGTTTAGCTCTTATAATCATTAGGATGAACAAGCTTAAGCATGAAAAAGTAACATGATTGCTAAAAGGGCGAATGTATAAAGGAAATACAACCTATTTTAATTAGTTATTAGAAGAGTAGGGCACAAATCAATTAAATGATAGAGAAATCGATTAAATTTTACTTATGACTAATTAATCATTGGATGAAATATTCTAGTTAGTCACAGCTCAAGTGACACAAATTAATTTATATGAGGTTAATCATAAAACAGGGCCATTTTTTAGTATTTACTCAGTAAATGTGTAAGCTTAGTCAGTAATCAATAGTCATTAGTCAAAACCTGTGTTAATCATTAATCATATGCTATGATTGCTCAATCATCAATCTTTATGTTTCGAATAATCATTAGTCATAAGTTATCAAATTAATCAGAGTTCGCTCTACTCTATTTATTTGATATTGGCTTTGTAGAATTAAAGATTTATTAATATTATAATATTATTATTATTATTATAATACATATATATATATATATATTATTATTATTATTATAATACATATATATATATATATATATATATATATATATATATATATATATATATATATCATTCTGCATTCTATCGTTTACAGAAATCCGATTATGATGAAATTTAATAACTAAATAATTTCTGTAATACGAAAGGTCATGTTACCGAGCAGGATCCGCCTACCGGAAGACTCTGTTGTTGTTGTGTTTTTTTTTTTGTAATAACCACCAATGTTGTAAATTAGTTTTTTTTACAAAATTATGAAAGAAAAAAAAAAGATTATCCCTCATTCTGTTCTCGAAGAAGGACGCAAGAAATAAAAACAAGATTAGCCCTCTAAGGAGGTCGCCAGCCCTAACTGGGTTAAGATCAAATGTCCTAATATGACCAGTTTTAAATTGAAACTACCATGATTATGGTGATCAATGTTAATAAAAGCCTGACTATCCGTGGATAACGACTCCATAAAACTAGACCTTGGTCTTAACTACAGATCAAATTCCTAAGATTCATGTAGGTATACTTATGCATAACCGGATGAAGAATCAATACCCCCGATTACTTAGTTTTATTTAAATTGGATGGGAAATTCTATTCCCAGGAAAGATTAATGTTTTTTTGACTATGGCTTTCTTATCATCATAAACAATATTCGTAGACAGACTTCAATGTGCATTTTACAGCCAGAATCAAGTCACATAATGACATTGGATGACCTTTTAATGGAAATACAACCTAATTTAGTTTGTTATTAGCAGAGTAGGGCACAAATCAATTGAATTATTGACAAATTGATTATCTCTTACATACGAATAATCAATTATGCGATCAAATATTATCAGGACTAGTCATGATTAAACTATTTTCGTTAGTAACAACTTAAGTTAATCATTAGTCGTAGGTGATACCAATCATTACTTATATGTGAAATTAGTCGTCAATTATTGAAAATATGCAGTAATGATTGACTTGATTAATACTGTAAATACTTTTGAAATTTGGCTAATACCAACATGTTTACGCATAGATATTGGGGTTTTTAAATCGTTCATGTAGCAGTTCTGTTTTATGTTTTGAATAGACTGTTCAAAAGGTAAAACTGAATTGTTCAGAACAGTAAAGTGAAAAATATGGTAAGACTCATTTAATCACTAGTCATTAGTTATGAAATTAATCACAGTTTGCCCTACTCAGACCAACAGATATACAGGGTTTGCCAATGAAACGGGTTGATTAAATAAATTAATTGTTTGTTGAAAAAAAAAAAAATTAAAACTTCCTTACAAAGTGATTGAAAGAAGAAGAAACGACACTGAGTCGTGTCATTTCTCGTAACGGGGATACCTAAAAACTCAAGTGTTTCAAGCACATCCACCTACGACCATTCAAGCCCTGAAGGAACGAAGATTGTGGAGGAGATTCATGCAATTCTTTCAACATGCTGCGAGAGGTGATGCTGAACTACCAGACCAGGTCCAGGAATCCCTTAACTCCAATGGAAGACATTTGGTAGGCTTAGTCTTCAGAAAATATATATTTTTTTTTTTTTTTTGTATTGTACCCTTAATGGCTACCCTTGTTCTTTCAATTACTTTGTAAGAAGGTATACATTTTTTTTTTTTCAACAAACAATTACATTATTTAATCATCCTGTTTTATTGGTATACAGGGGACTTGTGTTAAGCAAGATTTTCAAAAACACATTACAATTCCTTTTAAACAGTCTTAGGAAAAACATTTTTTTCTGGTAAAAATTTCCATGTACTTTTCAACTAGGTATTATACCATAGCTTTTTCTATGGATCAAGACCACATATGTATTTAGTATTAAGAGCTGTGACTGAAAAAAAAAGACTATCTCTGTGAATACCCTCATATTGGACCGATTTGTTTTATTTTTACAATACATTTTTATATTTAGTTGGGCACCAAGTACACTGCCTTTGTAGAAAAGAGCCAAACATTATAGTGGTTATAGATAAATTAATTATTTTGTTCCTGAGTAAAATCCCACTTCACTATAACCGATTTTGCTGCTTAACGAACTCGATTAATCTGTACTGTTGTTCTGAGACTACTATATAGTCTCATTGTACACACTCATACATACCATTTGTAAAGAGCTCAAATGAGGAATTATCGGCAAGACGTCCGGGTTTGTATTTATTTCCAAACTATGTGTTTAGTTAGAAGGAAAACTAAAGTGTTTTCCAAGTTAAGAATTCTTTATTATGCTGTCAAACGTGACGATCTAATTTCGTCTAATTGATTTATTATTATGGAACGGCTGTTTATAGCATTCATAAAATAAAATAGTAAACCAATTACTCGAAGGTAAATAAAATAAGAAGATTGAGCCAAGTCCTGAGAAAAAAAAAAAAATCATTCTAATAATTTCTTAACAAAGGTAATAGACAATCAATAACATAAACAGAGTAATAAAATTCGGTCTGATGCCACGCCTTGGATTGAATGCATTCCTACTGACCATAAATAGCACTCAATTGTTGTTGTTTTTTTTTTTTTTTGTATTCAATTTAAAATAGTTATTTGCACAATTGGCCTTCCTCGCGATCAATCATAAATAAAAATCATGTCGATATTTGTACGCCAGAGCTATTTATAGTTAGGAATTATAATGGCACAGAGAGGATGACATCATTCCATGATCTGGAAACCATGACCATTCTATGGACATTTTAATGGATGGGTAATTAATCCTAATCTATCTAATTAGGATATGTTCATATTTTTATTTTTTATTATTTTTTAAGGGCTTCCCATCTATGGTGATGAACCCTAATACAGATTATAAAATAAGATTCTTCGATTGCATTATGTAAACATTTTTCCAATTTACATTTAAACTTAAATGATATATATATATACATTAGGGTTGTATATATTTTTTAATGCTAAATCATAAAAATTAAATATTTTGTCCAAAAAATAAAAAAATGTTTTTTGGGGTGGGCCCCCTTATCACTTAGAGGTATAAACATTAGTTATAAACCTATTCTCAGACCTACTGAATAATCATATTAAATTTCATCAAAATCGGTTAAGACGTTTCGGAGGAGGATAAACACTAAAACTGTTTGTTTATACACACACACACACACACACACACACACACATATATATATGTATATATATATATATATATATATATATATATATATATATATACAGACATACAGAACAGACAGCACACCACATCATATACAATTGTACACTGTTTAACGAATACAGAAACCGAATTAAAAAGAAAATAACCAATTGGCCTATTGAAGAAAATAAATTGTTTTTTTAATAATTACAAATTATTCTCAACATTATGCAAAGAAATTATTCAACGCTTGAGCGAAAAATGAAAAATTGCATTTTTATTGAAGTAAAGCGGACCTTACTGAATATATAAGTTTATTTTTATACTCCTTGTTGTATACTAATTGTTTTAAGTTAAAGTGAATTATTTATATGTAAACCTAACTAAAATACTAAATTGAACAAAATTAACTAAGATAAGAAAAAAAAAACATACATTTGATATACTGTATCTTGTATGATACATGTAGTACAATAAACGGCCTTTTAAAAGGGATACTTTTAGAAGGAATATATATATATATATATATATATATATATATATATATATATATATATATATTATCAGAATTAGTCATGATTAACCTATTCTCGCTAATCATTAGTCATAAATCATATTTATCATTACTCACATGTGAAATTAGTCATCAATCTATACGTTAGACGTCAAACATTGGTAGTCTGCAGTAATGATTGACATGACTAACATTGCAAATATTTTCGGTATTAGGCTAATACCTATTTGTATACACATAGACATTGGGGATTAGCAATTTTGTTTTATTTTTTGAACAGACTGTTCAAAAGATAGAAAAGTGAACGAGGAAATTTTTGAACCTTGTGCTTTAAAAATGAGATTATGTACTTGTGTAATTACGATTACTATTACTCTCAAGTCTGAAAATATTATTCAAAACCTTTTTTATAATAATTATTTCGAAATTTTATGAAGTTAATCATCAATCATATATCTAGTTTTTAGTCTTTAATCATCAATCTGCGTAAGTTAAGTCATTAATCATTAGTCGTTATCAAAGCCTCTTTTATTCAATAAGCATTAATTAAATTAAATCATCGATATAGAAGTAGTTAGTCGTTAATTACTGAGAAATATGATTGATCAATCATTAATCGTTAGTCACATCCCAATCACTCATTTAATCATTAGTCATTAGTTACAAAATTAATCACAGTTTGCCCTACTCCGATGTAGGCGAACCTTCCGCTACCTGGGCCACGTCATAGTACAGGGTTGTGAAGTTGGCTTTTTTGTTAATTTTGATTTTCATTTATTGAGCTTCCACTCACATAAGGAAAATTGTTGATATTTTGGGCCATTAGTTACATTGAAAATATCATTTTGTTTAAAGCTGACGTTTCAATATAGAACTCCGAATTGGCTATTCACCT
The DNA here is from genome assembly GCA_946811695.1 of Gonocerus acuteangulatus. Lineage (NCBI taxonomy): Eukaryota > Metazoa > Arthropoda > Insecta > Hemiptera > Coreidae > Gonocerus > Gonocerus acuteangulatus. The sequence goes on from OX328125.1 coordinate 73,654,040, forward strand.
TCGTTGCAATTCAGCAATAATATGACATGGAAAGACCCAAAATTGACAAACATTAGAGTCCCGGCAACCCGGGCACAAAATTCACTGTGCCGAAAAGAAAATAGAGAACATTTTGTCAACTAATGAAAGCTAATATTGAAGTGCTATTTCTTGAATGTGCTGTACTCATAATTACATAAATAGGAACATATGTTGAAGTCAGAGAACTTATTTAGTCACGCTACTGAGATATTTCATGATGGCAGCCATTACAGTGAAGGCTAAGGTAAAATTTCATGTCACACAAAATAATGCAGTTGCAACATTGTAGGCCATGGATCATTGCCTTCTTTGCCCGTGAAAAAAATTACTCTTCCCAAGACAGGTTTTCGATAGCTGAGTCATGTATGGACGAAAGACTCATATATCAGGTCAAAAATTATTTTTTTATTTATTTTTTTTTTGCTAATTAAAAATAAATAATAATAAATTTATTTTCCTATGAATTCCTCTGTTTTATATAGAATATAAATTCTGAAATTCATCCACTCATTATAAATCAACGTTGAATTATCAGGAAGAATTAAGGCTATATTTTCTTTCTTTTTTTTTATTATAATACGTTTATTTAACATCTGTACATTTTTAAGTACATTGGTTAAGTTTGCTCACAAATATGATTAATGATATATACAAAAATTGATTAATACAACTGACAAAAAAGTAAAACAATAAAAAAAAAATAAATAAATAAAATAAAATAAAAAATAAATAAATAAAAAGAAATATCAAAATAATTTAAGTATAAATAAACGAATAAATGGTAATCATAATAAAATAAATGGAAATAACTAAATAATAAATAAGTAAAGACGAAAAAAAAAAAAATAAATAACAAATAATAATGATAATAACACTTGTGTCAGGGGTCTCCCGTGGTCTAATGGCTAGCGCCTTGGATTTATAAGCGGGAGATGGTGGGTTCGATTCCCAACCTCCGGCAGGAATTTTATCATCCCACGGCTCGCTGGTAAAATTCCTCGCTGCACCCTGGATGTCGGCGCTAATGACATAGATGTAGATGCGCCGTTAAAAAAAAAAAAAAAAAAAAAAAAAAAAAAATAACACTTGTGGAAGGAGCCAATCAATATTGGTACTTCCTAGTTTGGAATATATTTTTTCTCCACTAGTCAGTTAGCTGGTCACGAGGCCAATGTCTCTTGAGCCTTCTAGGCGGGTTTTGTGGGTGGGTTTGGGAGGAAAGTGTTTGTGCTCTGGGATTGGGATGGAAGGACAATTTGGAATGAAAGGTTAGGAAGCGGGATTTTGCTAGTTCTTGAACGAAAGGGATGTTTAGGTCATTATGAAGAGTTTTATTGGAAACGTAAAAAGGAGCATTGACTATTTTACGAAGGACTTTGGATTGGAATGCCTGTATTCTGTGTATGTTAGAAGTTTTAGTTGTTCCCCAGAGTTCAAGTCCGTAAGTCCAGATAGGTCGGATTATGGTTTTGTATACAATGAGTTTGTTGTGTATTGTCAGTTTTGATGAAGGTCCCAGTAGTCGTCGTAAGAGTCCGTATCTCCTGTTCAGTTCCTGTCTTTTCAGTCGGGTGTGAGGGTTCCAAGTGAGAAGGCTATATACATCTCAAAACACGGGCTACTAAATGCAAGATTTTCATAGAAGTGAATACATATCAGAATATGCAAACCACAATGTTCATGTTTTTTTTTAATTGGTTATTAATGTTGTAAGGTCTAATTTATAATTATTTAATTTACTTAATTATTTCCGAATGACCTTTATGGATAAGGTATATATATATATATATATATATATATATATATATATATATATATATATATATTTTATACGGTACTTTTAGTTTGTAAAAGGAGTGGAAACAGCCATGTGTAAGTTTCTAAAATTTATTTTATAGAAATATGATGTGCCAATAATATTAACATCAGGAAGGAAACTACTCCAGGTGTATCTCTCCGACGTTTATCCTTCTGTACCATTTTGTAGTACGAACAAAACATAAGACACGCATTTTTTTCTTGATACATTTATTAAATCAGCTAGTAGTAGTAATTAGTAATTAGTTAATAGTAATTAGAATAAAAACTGTAATATCATATAGAAAAAAAAACACTAACTGTCAGGGTTTTTGGAAAAATAATGTTCATGAAAGAATGGAAATATTTCTGAAATATAAGAATGAAATATTTCTTAAATATAAAAAATTTTTGTACATATAGAATATTTTATTGAAAATATTACAGAAACATTTCCTGATACATGTCAGCCCCTTTTACAAGAAAAAATCGCTGTTAATTTCATTCAAATAATACTAAACGTTTCCAGATATGAAAAAAAAAAACTGTTATTCTGTCCAAGCTTAATCGCGATTTTCAGCCACGACTAATTAGAACTTGTGTAATATTTTTTACTACATATCGAAAAAAGAAAAGAAAACTGGTGAGGTACTACAGGTAGTTTTCTTGTAAGTGGATAGAGGATTTTTACACTCAAGAAACCGAACCGCTTATGTATATATTTCTTATATATACATAAACCAAAGTTATAAAGTAACCTATTTATATTAGAAGCTAATAATATAGAAACCTAGTTATATAAGAACCTAGTTACATAGAAACAAAGGTATATAGAAACCAAAGTTATATAGTAACCTAGTTATAAAAAAAAACCTAGTTATATAGAATCCTAGTTATATATAAACCTAGTTATATATTAAAATAGTTACACAGAAAACTATTTATATAAGACCCTAGTTAAGAGACCTTGTTATAGAGGACCCTAGTTGTATAAAAAATGTAGTATACATTAATAATATAGAAACTTAGTTAAATCGTAACCTAGTTAAATAGTGGTCAATTTATATAGTCACCAAGTTATATAAAAGTCCGTCACGCAGGAGCTGCATAACTAAGCACTTTCCTCAGAATTTGGGTAGTGTAGATTGCTTTCCAGAACAATTTGCTTAAAATATACATAAATAAAATAAAAACATGAATAGTTCTCTTTTAAATTTGTAATGAGTAACTGATCAATTAATAATTTGCTTCCAGAGTTATGTTTACACATGGTACCTATTACACTTCGTAATAAATACAAAAAACCTCATATTATCGTATTTTGATCTAACGCAGGAACAGGATACAGTCACTCTAGTGGTAGAAAGCGCTCCTTGCGGCGGCTTTGTGAACCTACGTCTGACGGGCTTTTCTATTGAAATATATTACAAATTAAACCCCCGCTTTCCGATTGACCGATTCAGCTCATTTCTACAACACTTCTTTCTCATGAGTTACCCACGACGTATACCGCGTTTCGTTACAATACAGCAGAAATTACGACCGGTATGAGTATATTAAGAATTTGGGTCAGGAGTAAACCCCCCCTTCTAATGAACCGATTTAGTTTTTTTTTACAACACATATTTACCTGTAGATTACCACTACGAATACCGAGTTTCGTCGAAATATACCAAAAATCACGGCTGGTAGTGGCGAATTGGTATTGTGGGTCCGGAGTAAACCCCCCCTACTAATGAACCGATTTAGTTTATTTTTACAACAGTTATTTACCTGTGGATTACCACTACGAATACCGAGTTCCGTTGAAATATACCAAAAATCACGGCTGGTAGTGGCGAATTGGTATTGTGGGTCCAAAGTAAACCCCCCCTTCTAATGAACCGATTTAGTTCATTTTTAAATCTCACTTTTCTTTCTATATTACCACTACGAATACCAAGTTTCGTTGAAATATAACAAATTTTACGGCTGACATAGTCAAATTAGTGTTTTGGGTTCAGGGTAAACCCCCCCTTCCGGTGGACCGACTTTGGTGGTTAACGAACTCGTTCAATTGTTTGCTAATTGAATGCTATATACCAAGTTTCGTGACGAAAAAACAAAAACTCTGGCCGCTATCGTGTTAACAGACACACACATATATATATATATATATATATATATATATATATATATATATATATATATGCATATATATATATATATATATATATATAGATATAGATATACATAAATTTTAACGGGGGTCATTTTCGGTGTCTACTAGGTAGGATCGATAAAGATTTGAAGAAATTTTTCAAAAATTCCGTCATGAGTCCAACCTCAATAGCTACTTTCCTTCGGAGGAAAGTGCTAAAAACTAAGTTAAATATTAGCACATTTATATAGTCAGCAGATTATTTAAAACCTAATTAAATAGTGGCCAATTTATAAAGTCACCTAATTATATAAAAACCTAGTTAAATAGTAGCCAATTTATATAGTCACTTAGTTATATATAAACCAAGTTAAATATTAGCCCATTTATATAGTCACCTAGTTATATAAAAGCCTAGTTAAATAGTAGCCAATTTATATAGTCACATAGTTATGTAAAAACCTAGTTAAATAGTAACCAATTTATATAGTCACATAGTTATATATAAACCAAGTTAAATATTAGCCCATTTATATAGTCACCTAGTTATATAAAAACCTAGTTAAATAGTAGCTAATTTATATAGTCACATAGTTATATATAAACCAAGTTAAATATTAGCCCATTTATATAGTCACCTAGTTATATAAAAACCTAGTAAAATAGTAGCTAATTTATATAGTCACATAGTTATATATAAACCAAGTTAAATATTAGCCCATTTATATAGTCACCTAGTTATGTAAAAACCTAGTTAAATAGTAACCAATTTATATAGTCACATAGTTATATATAAACCAAGTTAAATATTAGCCCATTTATATAGTCACCTAGTTATGTAAAAACCTAGTTAAATAGTAGCTAATTTATATAGTCACATAGTTATATATAAACCAAGTTAAATATTAGCCCATTTATATAGTCACCTAGTTATGTAAAAACCTAGTTAAATAGTAGCTAATTTATATAGTCACATAGTTATATATAAACCAAGTTAAATATTATTCCATTTATATAGTCACCTAGTTATGTAAAAACCTAGTTAAATAGTAACCAATTTATATAGTCACATAGTTATATATAAACCAAGTTAAATATTAGCCCATTTATATAGTCACCTAGTTATATAAAAACCTAGTTAAATAGTAGCTAATTTATATAGTCACATAGTTATATATAAACCAAGATAAATATTAGCCCATTTATATAGTCACCTAGTTATATAAAACCCTAGTTAAATAGTAGCTAATTTATATAGTCACATAGTTATATATAAACCAAGTTAAATATTAGCCCATTTATATAGTCACCTAGTTATGTAAAAACCTAGTTAAATAGTAACCAATTTATATTGTCACATAGTTATATATAAACCAAGTTAAATATTAGCCCATTTATATAGTCACCTAGTTATGTAAAAACCTAGTTAAATAGTAACCAATTTATATTTATTTATTTTTATTATTATTATTATTAAGGTGCTTCTACTACCTAGGTCATTAGCACCATTTATATTTATTTATTTAAATTTTAACGTCCATTATCATTAACTTAGAATTTAGGGACGGGTTATCTATAGATTACCACCATTTTCTAGTCAGGATAGAAGCTGATACCTTTTATTTTTTCTAAAGAAAAGCCACCACCCCATAGAGGGAATCGGACCCACGACCATTCGGCACCGAGTTATATTATGTAGAAACCTATTTCTATATATTGTGTTTACATAGTATATAACCTAGTTATATAGAAACCACGTTATATAGTAATCTTAGTTATATAGAAACATATTTATAGTCTAAACTTGTTATATAGAAACCCAGTTATATAGTAACCTAGTTTTATAGAAACATAGTGTTATAAAAACGTACTCATACATAAAGCAGAGAAAAAAGTATTAGTTATATGCAACAAACATTAAATAATAGCCAAATATTTCGATATTAATTAATTAAAGAACTAGATTAAAATTTATATACAACATCATAAAATTATATGTTTTATAATATTAAAGATCGAGTATTATACACACAGTTAAAAAAAAACGTTATATAATATAATATATATTTTTAAAAGGAACGGTCTCATTAAAAATAGTATGTGGCCTCAAAGGTAGAATGAAAAAAAATACATTAAAACAGATAGTAATATTGCTAAATTGATATATTTTTAATTATTCCTGAAGAATGTATCCATCGTTTTGAGAGAAACATTTATTATTTTTATCGGATCACTTGAAATTTTGAAGGTCATATTTTAACTTCTTTTTTTGTGTTTTTTTTTTAAAGATCTAATTACCAAAGCAGGGAGTTGATATTAATTAATAAATAAACAGTTGGTATGTGAAATTTAGATATATATGTTTATAAGAGGAGCGAGTACTTTTTCATCATAATTACCTTTGCGTGGCACAGACCTAACAGGATAGCTTGTAATTGCTGAGAAAGAAAATCCTTTTTGCTTTACTAAAAAAAGGAACAATAATTTCAAAACACAACACTAACAATCCATGTAATAATGTATGATGATGCAAGATTACTTTTAAATAGCGATTAACTTGGGCTGACCATGCCTGAGAAATACACAACCAACAAAATGATTGTTGCCCACCGACAACAAAGCTGGTTCTTAATGCGCCTTAAAAGGAAAAAATATTTTGTAAACAATTTTGAATCGTCCTCTCTTGAAGGTTGAAAGCTTGGATGACAATTAAAACATTAAACTAAATATTGAAACATTTATATATATATATATATATATATATATATATATATATATATATAAATTTGTAATCAATCATTAAATGACCCTTTGCTCAAATTTATAGACTTATCGAATAAGGCGGAAGGTCAATAAAACACGTTCAAAATATTGATAATGGAGAAAATAAAACAGCGTTGGCTTATCATGCTATAAAATATGGCCATGATTTTGATTTTGAGAACATCAGAATATTAGGGAAAGAAAGAAATAGAATGAAAAGAAAGATTCAAGAAAACGTACACATCATTAAAAACAGAAAGAAAGTGATAAATAAAGAACGGAAATACATCATCTTAATCATATTTTCATTAATTTATTTGATAAAAAATAGGAAAAAGGTGGGTTGGGCATAGATTTTATTTTTTTTTATTTAAAAAAAGTGTTGTAGGACTATATTTCATCTGGAAATTATAATCAATTTTGAAGATATGGCTGATCGATTATCGATCAGATGACTATTTTACTCCATATTGGATTCGTTCAGTCAATGACCAGTCTAGACGGGGCCCTGCTAGTGGAAAGGTTCTCCTCCTCAAGTTATGTTTTAAGTATATTCCCTGAAGAGGCGCCAAAATGGTGCGAAACATGCAGGGAAGTCTAATAAAAAGTGTAAAGGGATGTGGCGTAGTTTTATTGACCTTCCGCCTTATTCGATGTCTATATATAAATTTGAATTACCCCAATTTTCAAGATCTATAGGAATCGGAACGTGAAATTATTTGGCACATCTTTATTGCGTCATCGCGTCAACGACATTAGCGGGTTCGAAAGCGGGAGAAAACCCTCTAGAAAGAATGGAAAAAATAACAAGCTAATAAAGTAGAACGACGGACAGTAATAGGAGATTCAATAGCCTTATTGAAAGAAAGAAAAATTGATTAAAAAGCCAGAAAATCCTATTAAACTGACGATGGAACAATTTAAATATCTAATTTTGCTTCTGCTAATAGTTTCTCCCTTAACCGAACTAGGTTTATATTCGGAAGCCCCTACCGTTATTTGGTTTCAAGCATTCAACATTTAATTAAAGACAAGAAACAGAGAGAACAAGAAACAGAGATATTTACAGTACGTTTTACTAAAATATTTCCTGGTAAAAATGCTGTTATTAATCATTAAAGGTAATTAATATAATGGGATAAAGAACTAAGGGGAGATCGTTTATACAAATTACAAACAATAAGGGGCCAAGACACGCCCCCTAAGGTAGTCCTTTCCTTGTTTGGGAAATTTTAGATCTTGTATTTGGATTAATAATTAGTTCCACGTACTGGTCTCTAAAGCTGATATGAGAATTCATGAGGTTATTTTCAATTCCTCTTGTTCCATAAAGCTTTAATTTTTCTAGCTGAGTAGTGCGATCGACTAGTTCAAATGTTTCTGATAGACCAGCAACTACCCCGATGAATTATTTAAATTTTTAAGGTCCATTTATTATTGACTACGAATTTTAGGACGGGGTTCCTTTTCTAGCCAGGATAGAGGTGATGGCATTTCTTTTTTCGAAAGAAAAGCCACCACTCCAAGTGGAAATCGAACCCACGACCTTTGGCACGGAGTGTTAAGTGCTCACGCCTTAACCCTCACAGCCACCGGGTCTCCTACCCCGATGAAGTTTTTATGTTTGTCTAAACTTTCCCTAATTGAGTTAGACAAATTTAAAACGGCATTTACTGATTTTTTTCCCAGTGTTCTTATTGGCTATTTGAGAAAGAAATATACATTCAAACCATCTAATCAGTCTATTGTACATTTTAGCACTTTCCTCCGAAGGAAAGTAGCTATTGAGGTTGCACTCATGACGGAATTTTTGAAAAATTTCTTCGAATCTTTATCGATCCTACATAGTAGACACCGAAAATTACCCCCATTCAAATTTATATATATATATATATATATATGTGTGTGTGTGTGTGTGTGTGTGTGTGTGTGTGTGTGTGTGTGTGTGTGTGTGTGTTTGTGTGTGTCCGTTAACACGATACAGGCCAGAGTTTTTGTTTTTTCGCCACGAAACTTGGATGTAATATTCTCCTACAAAACGATTGAACGAGCTCGTTAACCAACAAAATCGGCCCATCTGGAGGAGGGGTGGGGTTACTCCGGAGCCAAAGTAGTTATTTACCAATACCAGCCATAATTTTTGATATATTTCAATTAAACTCGGTATTCGTTGTGTTCAACTGAAGCGAAAAATTTGTTATACAAATAAACTAAATCGGTCGACTAGAAGGGGGGGTTCACTCCGGACAGAAATTACTAATTTCCTTATACCTGTCTTAATTCCTGTTTTATTTTTACGAAACTCTTTACACGTCCTGGCTATCTAATAAGAAAGAAGTGTTGTAAAAATGAAGCAAATCGGTCTATTGGAAGGGGGGGGGGTTACTTTGTACTATGTTTGAATTGAATTCTTCTGCCAAACGTAGGTTCGCGAAACTCATCAAGATCAATAGATCAAAATGTGAAGCTTTGTGTATTTATTATGTCGTGTAGTACCCCGTATACACAAAACCTGGAAGGAAATTAATTGCAATTAATTAATAATTGAAACAGCTGCTTATTAAAAGTGCAAAAGAGTAGAACAATTTATGTTTTTATTTTATTTATCTACACAGGTTATTTAAGCAAATTATTCAGGAATGCACTCGACACTAACCAATTCTGAGGAAAGTGCTTAGTTATGCAGCTCCTGCGTGACGGACGTTTTTAAAAGAGAAATTTGACAAAACTTCTAAACATCATTTTTATTATTCTTCTTGTAAATTGTTTTTAATTTGTTCGGAAATATTTGTTCCGTAAAAGTAAAAGTAAATTTATAAATTACTAGCTGTTCCCCGGCGTGCCATGCTACACCTACTTTCTGCCTATGACACTCCTGTATACCCAGTTACGTCAAAATCGGACAAACGGTGTGAATTTGTGTATATCAGTCAAGTAATTCGTAAAGCAGCCGGCAGAGGCCAGCAACACAGCCTGCGAGTAGATAGCTCTTATCAAAGCAAGGCCAGCACTCCTTAGTTAGACAGTGACTGTTGATATAAAATTGAAATAAACTGCATTACATTATTATACAATGATGTATAGTCATCAATGACACTCCCCGTATCAAGATCTACCTGTATACCCAGTTATGTCAAAATCGGTCAAACAGTGTAAATTTGTATATATCTCTCAAGTAATTCATAAAGCAGCCGGCTGTAGATTCAAAATGGCCGTCGGAATCTGAATGGTTCAGTGTAGCCAATCTTTCTTCAACAAAACTTTTGACCTTTTGACCAAATTTTGACCTAGCCTAGAAGATTTCCCTCATGAAGACCTACCTGTGTGCCATGCTTGGTCAAAATCGGTCAAACAGTGTCAAACCACTAAACAGACAGGTGATTTTTATATATAAGTAGATTAACGATTTTTTGAGAAGTTAGGTTTTTCTTTTATTTATTTATTTAAATTTTAAGATCCATTTATTATTGACAACGAATTTTAGGACGGGTTATCTATAGGTTACCACGCTATTTCTTGTATAATGGTGTTATTTATGTAGTCAGAATCATATATATATATATATATATATATATATATATATATATATATATATATATATATATATATATGTATATCGATATTTCTATTCATCAGCGAAAAATGTAATACATTTCCATAAGAAAGCAAGGAAGGAATTGGTTAAGTAAAATAGTTCAATTTGCCGGGGAACTGTATTCATATATAATTTACGAGAAAATCGAGCTAAAATATCCTTATTTTAATTTTATCATAAAATAATGCAATAGAGGTAACTGTTTCATCTTAATATTATTGAAGTTTTATTTAAATTAAGTCATGTTTGCTCGTTCCGAAGAACGATGAGGATATTTATGTTGATTCATGGATGTTAATTTATCAAAAACTGGTGAGTATTTACATTCACCAAGAGCCCGCATTTATTTAGTAACAATTTGAAAGTCACTGAGCAATGTTCTTGGGGCACTGAAAGATATATTTAAATCAGTTGCATATAAAATAGGATAATATACTTTTCATTTGAAATGAGTTGACAAATGATAAAACTGGATTTAATATGAGAGACTAAGAAAACCTATTAGACCGGATTATGTTAGCTTGAAACAGGTTAAGGATACTAAAGTATTCCCCACTCAGTATTTTCTTATATGAATATCGCGCAAATCTTTTAAATAAAGTATCATCAGAATTATCATTCATTCATGATATTTATATGCATACCTGTATTTTTGTTTATACATACACAAAAACGATCTCATAAATTTTGATTGCGACTTATTATTCACGTTCAACCGTAGTGAGTGCAAATCATGCCGCCAATCAAGCGTAGGGTTACACTGTCCTTTCAGTGGTTTGTCTTTAACTATATGTGTGTGGAACTGTTCTGGTTCCTCCACTATTTTATTTGTTAATTTCTTATCTTTATTTTACGTATTATATTTTATTATCGTGGTATAGAATAATATCGCTTGTTGTGCGCCTTTAATAACTTCTCCGAGGCTTTTAAGTGTAACGTTTCTGTAATCGTATCCTCTGGAATTGGCCCATTATTGTCGAAATAATAATAGCTGTTACCCTTGAGCTGTTATTATTATTGTAATTATTATTATAAAATAAGTGTAAGTAATGCATTCTGTACTAGTTAACGACTGTAACTAGATCATACCTTGAAGGTCGATATTTCCACAGTGGAACATAAATGTATAACCAGGTAATATATATCTGGTTGGACTGTCGAGAATAAAAACCGTAAGAAAATCAGCCTCTTTCCTAGCAGACTTGAATTTTCCAGAAGGACAGGTTTGTTGCCGTAAATGATAGCATTGATACAGTGTTTGTGAATGGAATGGTTTCTGCCAACGAGATATTTAAGGACGCGTTTCCAGAAAGGAGTTAGAAGTATCAAATCAAGAAGTTATGGAGAACTCAACACCGACTCATAAAAACCTATCTTAGCAGCTGTGCTTACATTTCAGTGACTCAAAGACAACATTAGCCGAATGTAAATTGTTCATAAAAATTACCACAACGATGTATGGATGTGTTCAAAAATGTTCAGTCTGCAAATTTCAATTTGGAGATCTCAGCCGAAGAAAATTGTGCTCAAAGTTTCAAATGAGTTGGCCTAGTTTCATTGAACGTCTCAATCACTTTTTGGGCGTATTTATTGTTTCAGCAGCAAAATATACCACACATTAGATAACAAATTGAGACAAATAAAGGTAACTGTGTGTGCTTGGCCCTCCAGCAACCGAACCACCAGTCGGGAAGAAGTAGTGGCTACCAGACTCCGAATCTGACACTCTTTGCGGACACCGTCATTTAATAATGAACCAGGGCTGACCAACGTAGTGACATTTGAAACACAGACCGACCTCAATGTTAAATACTTACGAACGGAATGCAAGGAACGAGACGGTACAAACCTACTATACTAATGGCATGAATAAACTTTTGACAGATGTCAGTCCTCATATTAACACAATTCTTATATATGATGTACGAGCTAACTTGAAGTAAAATAATTTGTACACTTGGCAAACTCATTATGTAGTTGGCAAGTTTTTTTTAACTCATTCTGTTTGCTGGTTTTAACATTTCAATATTTTAATTTTTATTTCGTTATGTTTATGTATATATAATCATCATAAAAGCATAGATGGGTTCTAGGCACTAATCAACGCCGAATAGATCACACATTAGTGGGCTTTAGAACATAAAAATAAATAAAAAGTAAAATAACTCTATAATGATATATAGGCACTAAAAACGAGAATGACGCAGGTTTTTTTCTGTTTTTCTGAGTCAAGTAACTGTTGGTGAATTTATAATATATTCGCTTTGATTTGACACTGTATTTTTATGACAATAGCATTAGAATCATTTTGCTTTATTCGAGACTAGCTGAGTACCCGTGCTTCACCACGGCCGATAAGTAGTTTTTATATTGCGCTAAATAAGGTATGATTAAAATTAACGCTACTACATAATTCTGTACAGATTATTATTGCTTGGACTTTAAAGTTACACAGGAAACACCATGTGGAGGTAACCGTGCCTGTTTCCGTTGGGGAGTAAAAAAAAAAATACAACAACCACTTACAAAGTTAGGTAAACAGAGACAAAAACACGTTGAAAAGAATAAAACTAACAACTTTGAAGTTTTAAGCACTTATCTCTTCGATTGACATCGCCCCATCGAACATTACAACAGAATCTTTTTTGTAGAGAATTTAGTTAACATTTCGAATAGCCGCCTTCCACTTACTACGATTTACCAAACGTTTTCGAGATATTTTAGAAAATATACTGAGATCCGAAAACTTTGTATCACCATTAATAATTTTTTTTCCCATATACTTCTTAACTCCAAACGGTACCAAAGTTTAAATATCTTAGATTAGATGAATGTCAAATACCTGGTTTCAAGTGAACCAATCATCGTTTCTGGATACCCAAACAGAAAAATAGTTTGGAAAAGTATTTCTATCAATTTTTCTCGTAAACTATTATCGAAATCGCTTTAAAAATGGTTTCATTCGTTTTCCTACTTTAAAGAACCTATATAACGAGTACCTGCAAGCAAATGGACTCGAAAATGTAAGCGTTCCGATTTTTTCGCGACAATTTTGCTCAAAAAACCATGTTCCAGTAAACGGATTCAGCTGGTTAATAAACTTGACCTTTTAAATGAGAAGAAAGATTTTTGTACCATATTTCATCAAAATCGGACCATTTTTGAGCCGATGAGGAACTTCTTAATAATTCAAACCCCCCTAAAAGTAGTTACATATTTGAATATCAAAAAAACTTTCCTTAGCGAGTGTTTACATTCTAAATGGATTGTCTGTGAAAAATTTTAAATTTTTGTGTCAAGTGGTTGACACAAACTCTATGAGGAACAAAATCACAGTTTATTTCTAGTAATTCAAGGTCTGCCATCATAGTTGAAATTAACCTCAATTAAAAATAATACTATGAAATAGATACAGTACGGTAACAGCTGTTCTGTTATCGTCCTAGCAACGCATGCAGCCTAGGCTTGCCTGCGCTAACCAACTAAAACTTTAAAGCCCTCTAAAAATACCTAAAAATTCGAATATCAAAAAATCCTTTCTTAGCAAGTGTCTACGTTCTATAGGGAGTGTCCATGCAAAATTTCAATTTTTTCTGTCGAGTGGTTTGGGCTGGGCCATGATAGGTCAGTGAGGGAGTGGTATTTGACAAATATATAGTAGATTTTGTTCCAGCAGTTTCTTAAACCTAAGAATATTAAAATGAGCTCATAAATATATTATATAAAGTTTCATAAATTGTTGGAAGCAGTTTCTGATCTAAGCTTTTCAAATAATTAAAAATAAGAATTATATAGAAGCAAGGTTGCACCTTGCCTTGTATCATGGACGACTTGACAATATCATGTAGGTCAGGATCAGTTTCCGGATCGGGGATTTCAGCACTGATCACATCATCTATGCTTTCTGGCCTTATCTTTTCTTCCAACCAAAGGAGTATGTGCACATGGGGGAGACCTCGTTTTTGCCATTCGACGGAATACATGTGACACCTTGAAGGACCAAAAAGACACCCTTTTGTGAGAAGACGAATCATCTGTTTCACTTTCAAATGAAAGATCCGTGCTACTAAATCATGCCTATCTTGAGGTTTTTGGCCTCGTTTCAAAATAAGTATGATTTCCGGCCATTTTGGATTGCAAGTGAACGTTATGAATAGGTCAGGACGTCCAAAATGACGCACGTACGTCATAGCATCTTGAGTACGCTCATGCATGTAGCGCGGACCTCCAGTGAAAGTCGAGGGTAGGACTACCATTTTCCCAATTTCCGTTAAGCAGCTGTCAGATTTACTCACAGCGTCTTTTAGATGTACATATTCCTCATTTCTTAACTTTTTCTGATTGATACGAATCCAAAGTAGGCGCTCTGTCTCGATCTTTGCATACATGTAAACCAGATATTGATTAAGAAGATTACGGAACATCAGAATGTAGTCCTCATTACCACGCTCCATTATCATGTAGCTGTAAAAGTTTGCGAAAGAAACAGTTTTTCTTAAAGGGTTGTGAGTGACAGGGTCACGTTGAGGGATATTGATACAGTAGCCATCTTCTCCTCGGCAGAACATCAACGGATATTGGAGTGCGTCATACCCTCGGTGTGTTTCACTAATCCGGAGCAGCTTACTATCTCTGCTCTGCAGTATGATGTCCCTCTTTGCATACTCTTGACCCACTATGAGAATAGCTACTTTCTTAGTCGAGGGAGCATTGAAACGTCCTCTGTGCTCACCTGCTGGTTTTTTGTCGGCGTGTATAACCACCTGAAAGTCTTGCTGGTCCTCAGGAACCGATTCCATAGATGTTTTGAAACCTTGTATATATTTGTTGTGAGTGTGCAATAACTCCTGCAACTCTTCTACTAACTCAGGCTTGACATGAGGAAAGTTATCACACCTAATATTACGTTCAGTGTTCCCATCACCAACAAAATAAATTTGCAAAACCGCAGGCTGTTGGTCGGGTGCTGGAAGCAAGCTACCGATCCTGTGACAAACCTGACCCTGTACTTTGAAAGTAGGCATGAAGTTACCTTCTTTCACCTCTTTTGCTCCAAAAGATGTCATTTGGAAACACCCATTATATTTGCGTGCATTAGCCAAAAAGTGTTCTGACTGGGGATGCTGATTGGTGAGGAGGCTATGCAAGGGTTCGGGATATTGCTGAATGGGAGGAAGCTGCACTTTTCCGCTACTGCAGCACATACCAGGAGGCTCGCCTTTCCATTTATATGCTTTGCAAAATGAGCAAACAATTTGAGGGCCAATGTCGAAATTTTTGTTTGCAGAATAATTTGTTTTTGGATCATATTGAAAACCTGACATTCTTAGAACAACCCAAGGATGCAAGCTTTGTAGTAATCGCTTGACGTTATGTTTAACAACAGCTTCCTTATTGACATTTGGGTGGGATTTGGAATATTGGGCAACGGCTTTACGATTTACATCGGGGTCCCTTTTAGAGTATGCAGCCACTGCCTCTCTATTTACATTGGGGTTCCTTTTAGAGTATGCAGCCACTGCCTCTCTATTTACTTCGGGGTTCCTTTTAGAGTATGCAGCCACTGCCTATCTATTTACATCGGGGTTCCTTTTAGAGTATGCAGCCACTGCCTCTCTATTTACATCGGGGTTCCTTTTAGAGTATGCAGCCACTGCCTCTCTATTTACATCGGGGTTCCTTTTAGAGTATGCAGCCACTGCCTCTCTATTTACATCGGGGTTTCTTTTAGAGTATGCAGCCACTGCCTCTCTATTTACTGCTCTATTTACATCTGGATTTTGTTTCGCGTATTTATCTTGAGCAGTCTTTAATTGTTTTTTACGAATATTATCAGTAAACCGTTTTCTGCGTTTTTTATTTTTTTTTTACTTCCTGGTTACTATCTGAGGCATTGATCGTAAGTGAGTCTGGTAGTGGTGACATACACTGCTCGTACACATCAAATTGACCCCGAGTAATTTCGCCAGTGAATTTCAACCGTTTTATAGAGGCCGATTGTCCATACGTATTACCAGTTAAAAGCTTCCTATCTATGAATACTTCAAACTGGTAAGGATAAATTTCGGCCGCAACAACTAATTCAAATTACGTGCCGAAGGTATACGGTGCCGACTTGACAGAAACATACTCAATTCTGCTCTCGTAAGGTTGACATTCCCGTGTCATTGAGAACATGTATAACCTTTCCCAGTTGTCAGAGGCATGTTTGACGATTTCTGCACGAATTGTACAGGACTGTGCGATAGAACCATGCATCGCATATGATAAAGAAGAAAACAGGCAGGCACCATCGCCAGGTATAGCGTAAACCCTATGGTGTACAAAATCACCGTCTATTTCTAGAAATTCAACGTTTGCCATCATAGTTGATATACAAATAAAAAAAGACTATGAAAATAGCTGAAGTACGGTAACAGCTGTTCTGTTACCATCATAGCAACGCATGCTGTATAGGCGCTTTAATCTAAACATCTTCTAACCGTCAAATTAACCTCAATTAGAAATAAAACTATGAGAAAATAATGTAAGGTAACAGCTGTTCTTTATCGTCCTAGCAACGCAGGCTGTCTAGGCTTGCCTTCTCTAACCAACTCAAATTTTAAACCCCCCTAAAAATGCTTAAAAATACGAATATCAAAAAATCCTTTCTTAGCGAGGGCCTACGTTATATAGGGAGTGTCCATGCAAAATTTCAAAATTTTCTGTCGAGCGGTTTGGGCTGGTGGATGATAGATGAATGAGTGAGTGGTATTTGACAAATATATAGTAGATTTTGTTCCAGCAGTTTCTTAAACCTAAGAATATTAAAATGAGCTCATAAATATATTATATAAAGTTTCATAAATTGTTGGAAGCAGTTTCTGATCTAAGCTTTTCAAATAATTAAAAATAAGAATTATATAGAAGCAAGGTTGCACGGTGCTGCGTTCCTGGGAATTTTTATTTTGTATTTATTCGCTAATTTAATCCATAAACATTGAAGTTCATGAGATCCTCCTTCTAATAAAGTATCAAAATTAAGATCATGCAAAATTATATAAGTTTTGCCAATTAATTTCAAGCGATGTGGTGCCAAGATTATAGAATGACTAATTCTAATTATTGGATGCCCAGTGACTCCGTGAGTGTTAAGGCGTGAGCACTTAACACCGTACCAAGGGTCGTGGGTTCGATTCCCACTATGGGGTAGTGGCTTTTCTTTAGAAAAAAAAAAAGGCATCAGCCCTATCCTGGATAGAAAAGGGTATTAATCTATAGATCCGTCCTAAAATTCGTAGTTAATAATAGTGGACGTTAAAAATTTAAATAAGAATTTAAATGATCTAATTCGATCATATTAAAAAAACAAAAATATAAAAACTAGATGAAAATGAAACATATATATATATATATATATATATATATATATATATATACTATACATAGTTACTGGTAAGTCGACCCACGTCCTGATCCATCACCATACCGCCCACTAGCGAGATTCCCCCCTTTGCCGCTTCGACAGCTTTGGTCTTTAGATGACCTATTACATACCGAAAATGCCCCTCGATAAAAATTATACACACATATATATATATATATATATATATATATATATATATATATACACACACACAAATGTTAACAAGATACTTGCCAGATGTATTCTGTTTTCGCAACTAAACTTAGGCTGTAGCATTCCCCTAGCAAAGGATTAAAGGAGTTTGTAAACCAGCAAATCGGTCTCTCTAGGGGGGAAGACCCCAATTACCAATTTTTGTTATACTTAGACTGGTCAGGGAAACTCCGAGCAAGATCATTTTATTTATATGATTTAAGAGCTAGCAACTAGGCGATTAGCTCTATAAACACGTAGAATGCAAACAAAATAAAAGGTCAAGCACATCAAAAATAAAACATTTAAATAAAAAATTAAATAACTGAATCTATCAACTATACAAGACAAAAAAAAAGGGAAAAAAGAGAAAAAAAATAGAATAATAAAAATACCAAACATAAAGGTCAACTATAAAATAAAAAACAGATAAGTAATAAATTATTTTTAATAAACTAAATCTTTTCGCTTTATTTTGTACAAATAAAATTAAATTATAAACTTAATTTTAACATACTTCAAATTTTACGTTTTTGCTATATTCCTTCGTAAATTTTTATGTGTTTTAAAAAGTCTAAAATAAAAGATATGTGCGGGCTACCATCTGTCAAAAGTTCGTACATATCATGTGGCATGTTGATGTTTTCACGTTTCCTGCAGTCTGTTAGTAAGTGTATTACTGTTAATGTCTTATTGCATTCTGTACATAGTGGTATGTCTTGTTTTGTCATTAAGTAAGAGTGAGTTAGTAGTGTATGTCCTATTCTAAGTCTTGTAAGGACTACTTATTCTCTCCGGCAGCTTCTATAGCTGGAGTTCCATTGTTTTATGAATGGCTTTATCTCCCGAAGCTTGTGTTCATTTAAAGATAACCATTCAGCCTGCCCCGAGCGAGATCAAATACATATTAAAACTGCACAGAATGCAAACTAGTATAAGCCGGTGGCAAAATGAGAAAGATTTTTTTTTTTTTTTTTTTTTTTTTTTTTTTTTTTTTTTTTTTTTTTTTTTTTGTGATGGAGCTTTCACAAAAAAAAAAAAAAAGTAGCCATTACACCATTTTGGGTCGCTTGATTAAAGATTTTTTCGGAGTAGTTTTTTAAACTATTTTAACAGTAAAATTAGTTTATCAATGCATGTCTCCCAATTGCTATTAAAATAGCAAGTAGTTGGAAAACAAAATATTAAAAGATTCTATTACAAACTTTAGAAATAATACTAGGTGTAAGGAAGATTAAGGACCTCGCTAAGATGACGCAGTTCCGTGGGACTTTTTCTCCCAGTCCCCTTGCATTGGCATACAACTATTGTTTTTTGTATTTGTTACGGCTCAGCAAGCGTCCTTTCGTATTTGGTATTGGTGATATTATGAGTCAATGAAGATCCTTGACTTAAGTAAACAAAGCCTCTTTGATCCAAGGCAGGTGTTTATTTTCGCTATTAAGAAGGGTCAAGAGGTTGTCCTCGGCACTCCCAATAGGTGTGAACCCACGATTTCAAGAACATATATTCAAGGGTTCTCCCATTTTCAGGATTCTGAAAATTAATTTTAACACGGAATATCAACTCGGTTTTATAAAGTTTGATTTCCTTTGTGCTCAGACTTGTTTCATTCTTTATGAATGTTCTTACGGTAACTCCATCCGTCCATAGAAGTTTGAGGTCCCACAGAGAATGAAAATAACGGTAGTTCAAATTCGTATGTGTGTGTGCGTGTGTATATATAGGGGAAGGTGTTGTATTTTTGACCACTTTGCAAAATTTAATTTTTTTAGCTTGAATATTAAGGCTAAATTCATTTTTTTTATTTCATTGTAATTAGGAGTCCATTGCTTATCATATTTTATTTTGTCAAGGTTCTAGCTTTACATTTAATATTTTTTATTAATTTTTTTAAAAATAGTCGTACAGTGGTCAAAGATACAACTGTAGTTGTACCTTTGACCATGGGGTGTTATACCTCTGATCACGTAAAAACAACGCAGCAGTGCAGAAAAAAAAAATGTATTCAGTAATATTGTAATTAATTGTAAGTTTAATAAATACCGGACAAGGATGTAAGCATAATAAAAAAGCTATTATTGATAATATATTGTGCTTCATACGTTGAAAAATCCAGTCCTATCGATAAACGTTTGAACTGTCAATCAGATCCACTAGCAATAGTAGGCTACTACTGACTGAGTTTAGCCATGTATATATCGACTTTTGCCTTTTTTGATTTCCATAAAATTCCAGGGTTTATATTGTTAGTCTCGAAAGATCCATTCTTTTGATGCGCCCATAGAATGTTAATCTCTGTTTTGCTATGCCTGAGTGTATGTAAGTGTATTCTTCTATTTTTTTATTATTCATCGAAGACTTTATTATTTTTATTAACTAAGTTTAATATGTATTCTTGCTCGTTGGCAATTTACCTAAATAGGTACATTGCCAACGAGCAAGCATTGTAAACAGATCTTATGAATAAGCATTGTAAACCGAAGTTGAATGGTTCTTTTACTCCTTGAAAGTGAAATTTTAAATTATCTTCAGTATGCTTTAACGCTAGCGGGGTTTCAGGAGATAAAATGATACTGTATAGTTTTGTGATTTGTAGATAAGATAATAGGGGGTGAGGTTAGCTCAGTGGTAGAGCACTGGACTAATAAGCTGGAGGCCTGAGTTCAAATCCCGAGCAAGCACTAAAGATTTTTTCTTCTAGTGTCTTCGTTCATGGGTTGAATTCGGCCTCCCTGACCGTCCCTAGGCCAACCCAGCCTTTAATTAATTTAATAATGGGTACCGGGGTCTCCCGTGGTCTAGTGGCTAGCGCGCTAGATTCATAAGCGGGAGATGGTGGGTTCAATCCCCACCGGCGCCAGAAATTTTCTCATCTCAGGGCTCGCTGAGAAAATTCCTGGCTGCACTCTGGATGTCCGGCGCTAATAGCCACGATTTGTTGATGCGCCGTTAAAAAAAAAAAAAAAAAAAAAAAAAAAAATAATGGGTACCTTGGTTGGTGCTAATGACTCTAGCAGTCGAAGCAGCCAAGGGGAAAATCAGGCGGCCGGAGCATAGTACTGACCACACTATCTCCCTAGTGTGCCGTATGGTCATGAATCAGATACCTCTTATAGTGTCTGCCCCTCAGGGCCCTTGTAGCCTGTTACGGGACTGATTTTTTTTTTTTTTTTTTTTTTTTTTTTTTTTTTTTTTTTTTTTTTTTTTTTTTTTTTTTTTTTTTTTTTTTAGATAAGATAATATTATATTTATGTACTGGCTGATATTTATCAAGAAATCATACCTTTTATTGTGGCTGTTAAATTGAATTCTTCTTCTGAAGCAAAGTAGTGGATTATTGTAAAGTCTATAAACATAACATATAACATATTGCATATGTTACAAGTTGTTTAGTCATATTTCCCCTTGAAGTAGTCCAGTGTAGCCGAATTTAACCCTAAACAACACAGATTTCTTCTCGTCTGTAGCAATTTATTAAGTTTTAAGTTTGTCGAGCCAGCTGCATTGGCAATAATTTCTGATTTTTAGATTAATAATTACTCAAAATATCAGAAATACAATTATTGAATTGAGAAGTCTTGGTTTATATGACAACAATGAATAGAAACTTAGAGTAAAAAGATTATCTTTGTTTTCTAAATAAGTGAATCAGTTGATTACAATAGGCATAACAAAATAAGTGAATCAGTTGATTACAATAGGCATAACAAAATAAGTGAATCAGTTGATTACAATAGGCATAACAAAATAAGAGAATCAGTTGATTACAATAGGCATAACAAAATAAGTGAATCAGTTGATTACAATAGGCATAACAAAATGTGTCATTCTTTTTGCAGTGCTACCCTTTGCTGAGGAGTGTGCTAAGGTTTGGCTGCGGCCAGCCGTTGTTTTGCCGGTTCGTCCACAAATTGTGGTTGCTTGTTCTCACTTACTGACAAAGCGCATAGTATTTAATGGTTAGGACATCTCTTGGGCGTATATAAGGGGGGGCTGCAGCCCCCCCCCCTCGAATTTTTATTTCATTGGTAAAAATTGTATAAAACCCTTAAAAATAAATTAAATAAGATACTTTAGTTCATAAAAAATATTCCATTTTGAGTGTAATAGCGTTTTAGTTGGCTAATACTCTTCCAAGATCTAAATAGTTAGTATTCCATACACCGGAAATGGTCTCAGACCCCCCCCCCCCCCCGAAATTTTCCCAGTCCCCTCCGAAATTATTTCCTATATACGCCCATGGGACATCTCACGTTTGGTACATAATATCAGTTACAAATGGCCAGAAAAATACTGAGGATTGTCCAAGAACATTTTTAGGGAAGGAAACAATTAGCAAACGATTTCTGAATCTGGCAGATCAATGAGAAGTTTTGCAACAGTCAAAAGCGATGACTTTAAGAAGCAATGTTTTTACTCATATTGTTCCCTGGTTTGTTGTAAATTATTAAATTTTAAAGTTTTAGGTTATGATTGAAGAATTAGGTGAAGAGTTTTTGGTCGGGTTCAAGGCCAATGGGTTCATTGAGGTCATTAACACCAGCAGGTGAAGTTCATACAGTGCAAAATAATGTAGTCAAAATGTCTTTTCGTTACACAAATTAATTCAAAATATCCGAATGCATTTAAACTTCGGTATTTAGAAGCTGCTTAACTAAGCACATTCTTAAGTAAGGTCGCCACGTTTTTCAATAATGCGCTAAAAAATTACCTTCGTTTTGGTGCAATGAATTAAAAATAACAGAACATGTTAATAATATGATTTTGGAATAAACCCTGATACTAATGAAGTTTTTTTTTTCCTTTTTTTACGGCCCATATTTTTCTTTAATTGAGCACGACCTTTCTTTACAATATAACGAACATTTCTATCTTTAACCGCAAATTAATTATGTGTGTCCTAAGAAAAAGATAGACCCCTCCAGATAGACCAATTTTTTTTTCTATTAAAGAACTCGTCCAATCGTTTGTTATGCTAAGTTTCGTGGCAAACAATCTAAAATTGTGGCCACATATACATGAATTTCAACGGATTTTTTTTCAGTATTCCGTGGGTAGGATTGATAGAAATTTGAAGAAATGTTTCAAAAATTCTTTTGTGAGTGCAACCTAAAAAGCTATACTAATCTGCTCTTCGGAAAGAGCTGATTACTATATAATTATAATATCCATACAATGTGTTGGACAAAATAAGCACATTATTTTTTTGAGAAGTACTTTCCTCATTTTTGAATACTTGCTTAATGTATATAATTACCTGGTTATATGTGGATTAAATAAATAGAAGAACCAGCAAAGGGAGTTTACGTTGAGTGAGTAGTTCACGAACGAACAGCGTAAGATAAATCCTTTGGAGGGGCTGGCCTCTTGAGGAGTACTGCTCTGAAGAGGGGCTGGCTTCGTACTTACCTCTCTCCCAACCTCCTAGCACCCCTACCATGACGTTATGACGTCATGACAACCCTCAACCTCCGCAGTGTATTGAGTCTATTGATTGATTGATCTCCTAATAAGCTCTTTGCACTTGATGAAGTCTTTAATGATCTTTTCTATAATGATCGACACAATGACAATTATTGGATAGATTTTGTTTGTTTCAAGGTTCTGCCTTACGACGTTGGTTACGAGTCTTATCTAAACACAATTACCAAGCAAGTTCTAAAATAATTAGTCTTTGCGGGAAGATATCCTAGTCAGAATACTCTGTGCTTTGAGAACAAAAACATTTGTTAATTGGTCATCAATTCTATTTTACATTATCTCTCTAGTTAAGATTTTAATAATTTACATCGTATCCACTGTTATTATTAACGTAACTAAATTAAAGACCCTGTTCAGTTTTGCTTCGTTTTATGATTGTACTACCTTTGCCGTTAGTTTGTCAAACAACGCATAATCCCTGGGGCATGGGCGTATATAGAAAATAATTTCGGGAGGGGCTTGGAGAATTTGGGGGGGGGCTGAGAGCATTTGGGGGGTATGGAATTCTAACAATCTTGAACTTGGTATAGTTAGCCAATTAAAACGCTATTACAACAAAAAGAAATTATTTTTTCGTAAGTAAGTGATCTTATTTATTTTCTCATTTATTTTTAAGGGTTTTATGGCTGCAGCCCCCTTATATACGCCCATGCCCTAGGGATACTCAGCTATCACATTTATGGGAGCTGAACAGCTGCTAATCATTCTTTTGAAGATCATTTTTGTTCATCTGCTAAATTAAATCCAAATTCCCCTCAAAAAAGTTACTTATCAATTCATTTTTAAATATAATCTTACTAAATTTCTTTTTCTTTCCCTCCATACTCTAAAATGAATTAACGGGCATTCCCAAAATTAATTAAATACATTTGCGAAAGAAGCAGGCTGTGTACCCAATAGACTTGGGCAGCACTCATTATTTGCTTATTATATAAAGATTTTTTTCTTTCTTTTTTTTAAATTAATTAAGTGTTTCTCTTTTACGGCCGTGAACTTACAGTCAAACATTTACTGACAGACTGCCGCAGAAGAAACGATATTACTCTGCCGTATGATATGCAAGAACCCTTAGGCAATGATAGCCAGTATATAAACACTATACTTACATACATCAGAAACACAGGACTGTACGACCTTATTTGATGACCGAAAGCGTGCTGTCTTGAAGACATTAAGTTCCTATGAGCTTTAAGTGATATTTTCATTTAAAACCATATTACACTACCTTTACACATACATTTAAAAATATGCAATCAAACAAGCTGATTTCCTAGTGAGACTAAATCCAGAAGATGCTGCTCACTGTGTTATTGCCAAGAAGCGGAACACTGTTTAAATTAAAATAATTCCAAAAATAAAGAACTTAAAATGTCTGCTAAAAATTACCCTTGAACGATACTGGTTATTCAATAGATGACTCCAAATGAGATTGTACAGTTATGTGTCTATAAGTAACAGAATATTATGTTTGAATACTGGCTGCTTTCTTACAAAAATTGGTTTCTCTTCAGTAGTCGATAAGTTGGTGTGTTACTATCCAAACCTATATTGCACAGGTTGGTTTGTTATGTACAATTGTAAACTATTCATGTGATATTAGTAACATATATATATATATATATATATATATATATATATATATATATACATTCCTAATGTGTATAATTTAATATTTATTTATGCAAGTTTTTATGTCCACCTACACAGAACAAGGATTTGTAAGACGAGTTATCTACAGGTTACCAAACTTTTCTGCCCAGGATAAGGATGATGCCTTTTCTTTTTCGAAAGAAAAAAACATTATCCCTAGTGGGAATCGAACCTACAACCTTAACCACGGAGTGCTCACACCTTATCTCCCACGTCAGCCGGGGCTCCCTGATATACAAGGCATGTTCGAAATTAATCCAATGGGATAATATAAAAGGGAATGCCGTTGGATTTCTTACTTTCCTCATCAAAGATTTTGCTCTTTTAAGCTATAAAAATTCAAAAATAAGCATTTCAAAGCGTACACCGGTTTCTCTATTTTCTGGGAAAAATACATGGAATCTCTTTACATTTGGTTGGGCGGTGGTGGTAATTCATCAAAAAGTAAAAGCGGACCTCCAAGTCTCCACCAAAATCATTTATGAAATTTTCAGAGCAAACCTCGTCACGTTTCGGCTGTAATTTCTAAATGGCATTGCGGTTACACATACACTGAAGATGGAGCTGTAGACTCTAAAAGCTTCTGAAAATGTAATAAATAATTATAATGGAGACCTAGTGTTCTGGTTTTTTTTTCTGTTTAATACATGCAATTCCTTGATAGACGCCTGATAATATTTATATAAAATAGCAAAAATCTTGTTAATAATCAAAATAATTTCATTATACTTTCCGGTTAGAATCTGAACGCAAATATCCACAAAATCTTTGCAATACATTGCTGAAATTTAATATAAATGTTTCTGAAATGTATACATTGAATTTATGCTAGTTCATTATTTATTCCTTAGAAAAACAACAAATTAATTAAATCTACGTACTTCATACTATTTTATTCAATTTATTACGAACTAGCTGATTGTCCGTCCTTCGTCACGGCAGATAAGTAGTTTTTTTATTGCGTTAAATCATGTATCATCAAAATTAACACTACTATATAATTGTTTTGCAGTTTATTATAGCATGGTTCCCGTCATACTATATGTTATATATCAATTGATAAATAATCGAATATAATGTTTCTTGACACTGGGGTGCTCTGGATCAGTGTCAATAAACAGATAACCTAGAGTTAACCGGTTATCTATATGTTACCAGTAACAGGAGTTATACCAGTACAGGTTGAAATTCATTGTCTATAATAAATGCAAGTTAAAATTTAATAATTTATGTTTCTCAGATGTCATTCGGAAACACCCATTATATTACCACGAAGTGTTGTGATGGGTGAGGAGGCTGTGCAAGGGTTCGGGATATTATTACCTCGGATAGACCATCATCAGGAAAACTCTTTGGGGGACAATTTGAAATGAACCTTAATTAAAATGGCGATTTTGCCCCTCATAATGCAAACTATATGAGGGAAGCGAAGACAAGTTATAGTTGGGATTCGGCTAGGAGAAAAACGTCAGACTTTCAGGAAGAAATTTGTATTTTGGACGTTTCTCTCCTAGCCGAATCCCAACTAGACCTTGTCTTCGTATCTCTGCAACGGCTAACTATCTCCATCTTCTCTATGAGGGAAGGTTTATTTCTAGTAATTCAAGTACTGACCTCAATATCTCTCTAGTACTCCGAACATTCATGGATCAGATATCTGCACAGTATGTGCCCCAAGAAAAAAAAAATAGTCCCGTAACTGGACTATTACTTTTCTTTTTGGATGTTTATAAACATTATAAATATATGAAACAAGGTATTTTCACATAAAACTTGTTTTATTTGTCATCCCTTGAGGAATAAGTTTTTTATTTAAGCAACAATTCTCTTCTAGCTTATTTAATAAGTGCAATTGCTTAGAGTCCAAAAGAGGTCAGGAGTTTGACTCACATGGCGCACCTCTTGTTTACAATATGAATTCCTACAATGTTTTGACCTTTCTCTGGAGGCCAGTACTTTGGATATTCAGGCTGCTCTAACATCCTTCCATGTTTACATATCTGCGCATGTCGAAAAGACCGAGTAATAATTCTGAGCGACTTATTCCTATTAATTAGACAACCATGAAAAATAATTAAATGAAAATGCATTGGAACACCGCATGATAGTTTAACAGTGTAGGAATTACATACTAAAACAAGTAACCAAAATCAACAATATTAAAATAGTTTATCATTCTTCATGAACCACTTAAATTAAAATACTGATGGATTCGAAACCACTAGGCTTCCTCCACTAGATTACAATTAGACCGGAATCTAGGCAACCATTGCTAAGAACAACGAGAAATAAGTGCAATTGGTGGAGACAGTACTGGTCCTTCCTCTCTAGCGCTCAGAACACACAATTCTCAACCATAAAGCTCTTGTTAATTTTTTACACAGGTTTAACAAAACCTGATAATCCTTTAAAACTGAATAAATTTAATTTTTTCTCGCGAGGAAAAATAAAATAAATGAAGATATTAAGACGATGAAGCTAAGCCTCCATATGCCTGCTAAGTAGAGAATTAATTATGTTGTTTTTTACTTCTTTATCATAGTGTGTAAAACTCGCTTCTTTTTTTTTTATTAATTTAAATATAGTCAAGTCTAATTTATAGTCAATAAAGTCTAATTTATGAGGGCGGTATCACATTTTTCAAAGAAAATGGAATATAGAAAGATGGGAAAGTAATAGGACTGATATTTGCCCGCAGCGCAAAAACAGACTAGTAATATCTTAATTTTATATATCGCCGATCCGGAAGAAGAATGAAGTACCTGCAAGAATGTGTCAACTGCATAAAAGTCCATAGACTACACAGTGGAACTTCGACGTAATTGGAGTTCCACTCAGGACATATCACCAGACATAAAGTTTGTCTTCTAGAACAACGAACAATTTTTTGGGAAACAATGATGTAATTGCTCTTAAGTGTTGACAACTAGGATTGAAATTAGGGTTATCCTAATACTTGGAACATATACTCAATATATGTACCATTAGGTACTTTCTGTTAATTATACGTTTTATACAAGTGCAAATAGTTTTTTTACTCTCCTGTAAAATTGAAGTTTTTGCATTTACGTCACAGTTCTTCCGGAATGACGAAGTCAAAATAGAACTTCTATGACACTCTTAAGATGGACTTCTATTACACTTCTAAAATTGACTTGTTTTTCATTCCTAAAATACGGTTCTATGCTGCTAGGTGCTGAAATTGACTTTCATTTATTCGTAAAATACACTTCTTTATGCCTTCTAAAATGGAATCGCTTATCTCTCTTTTCTCTTTTCTAAGCTTTGAAAATACGCCCAGGTGATAAGAATTGTATGAAAACACGGTTGGATAACGCAGTTCGTGCGAGTTGGAGGTTTTTTTAAGGAGTACAGGAGCGTGAGCCAATGCCGCATGACTGGGAGAGACCTCGAAGGTCAAACTGCTACCAATGTCTCCTCGACCTTGAGAAGTTCACGGAAGGTCACTTCTTCAACAAGTCTTCGGCAGGGAGCTCTTTCGACACATCGGAGGTCTGATGACCTTCCAGGGGGTGAAGGGCACATTCAATTTCGCTCCTTATACAATTCACGGGGTCTTCGTAGTTGAAAACCCAAAAAAGGTATACACACACATTGCAGGTGACATTTATTTGAGAGATAGAGTTTTACTTGCAAAGACATCTTATGATCTTCAATCAATCGCATTTACAATGGATCTGAGCTAGAATGATAGAATGTTTTAGCAAACGTAGGGATTGTCGGGGTTCGGTCATTGCTTCTTAAACTAAATTTTACAAATGAAAATGGTTTTATTGTTGCCGACGTTTCGGCTTGAAATTCAAGCCTTCATCAGGGCGATTGAGAAATATGCCTCACAGATGCGGGATCATTTCTGACTGTTGATACCCGGTAACTGTGAGGCATAGTTCTCAATCTTCTCGTTGCCCTGATGAAGGCAACGAATTCGGCTTGAATCTCAAGCCGAAACGGCGGCAGCAATAAAACCATTTTCATTTGTAAAATGTAGTTTTATTAAGAAGCAAGGCCCGAACCCCGATAATCCCTACCTTCGCATCATCAACAGTCAACGATCTCGTCTCAATGAATGTTTTAGCACTTTTCGAAGGAATTTAGCTGATGAGGTGGTACTCATAAAAGAATTTTTGAAACATTTGTTCAAATCCTCATCGATCCTACCTACTAGATACCGAATATGAACCCCATTAAACTTTATATACACACACATATATATATATATATATATATATATATATATATATATATATATATATATATATGTCTTTGTCTTTTAACAGGATAGCGTACATAGTTGTTTTTTTTTTCGCGACGAATCTTGATATATATATATATATATATATATATATATATATATATATTTATATATGTATATATATCTTTATATATATATATATATATATATATATATATATATATATATATATCACTTCCAAAGCAAACGATTAGAACGAGTTCGTTAACTACAAAAATCGTTTATCTCGGACCCAAATTACAAATCTGCCCAAACCGACAACAAAGTTTCTTACTTTGCAACGGAACTCGTCATAAAAATCTAAACAGGAAGATGTGACCTAAAATACTAAGAAACCAAATTATTCATTTTCCGTATATTTTATTTTAATAAATATCTCGAAAACGATTGGGAAATCTGATGTAAACGTAAATTGATGGCAGAATAATATCCCGAACCTTTTCACAGCCTCCTCAACCATCAGCATCCCCAGACAGAGCAATTCTTGGTAATGCTCGCAAATACACATCTTGGAAACGTAACTTTTTAAATTTTAACTTCCATTTAATATTGACAACGAATTTTAACCTGTACTGGTTAAACTCCTGTCACTGGTAACCTATAAAAAACGAGTTATCTCTAGGTTATCTGCTTCTTGACACTGGTCCGGAACGCCTCAAAGTCAAGAAACATTATACTTTGATTACTTATAAATTGATGAATATTATATGAATATTATAGTATGACAGGAATCGTGCTATAATAAACTGCACAAAATTATATAGTAACGTTAATTTCGACGATACATTATTTATTTATTAAATGTTAACGTCCATTTATTAGCAAAAACGAATTTTAGGCCGGGTTATCTAAAGGTTACCGCCCTTTTCTAGCCAGGATAAGGCTGATGCCTTTTCTTTTTTCTAAAGAAAAGCCACCACCCCTAGTGGGAATCGACCCCACGAACCGGCGCAGAGTGTTCACGGCCGAAATAAACTAACGAAATTAAATAACTACTTATCTGCCGTGATGAAGCACGGTTAGTCAGCTAGTAAACAAATAAATAAACAAGTATAGAGTGAATGTTTAATTTTTGAGATTAAATGTCACATTTTATGTTCTTTACTTTTTAAGGATTTTAATTGTACTTGCACCCTACTTGTTTAATAGAAAAAAAACTCCTATTTAGAGGGCTCTGCAAATAAATTGAAAAAAGCTTTTGAACCACATATAACATAGTTCTTTTGAACCAGACAATTTTTGTTTATTTAACTTCTAGGTTCATTCTTTTACTGCAGGGTTATGCAACCCTCAAGTTAAACGTAAGCCCGCTCTTACTGGTAAATAGAAAACCTTTGACAAGGAAAGGTGCTAAACTCACGACCAAAACGAGAATAATTTGCACCCAATGGGAATCCATTAACCCTACCTGCTCTCGTTATATTGCAAGATAAGCTGGCAAGTAACCTCACTATTGACAGCTTACTTAGCAAAACCTCCCAATTACAGGTGACTTTGAACTCAATAAACCAAGGATTGAAACAACTTAATCATTCCATTCATGACAACTAGACTTGCTAGTAATACCAACTTAACACGCATTACTAATTAATAAATATTAAAAAAAAAATAATTATATTATAATCGCGAATAACAAGCAGCTATCTAAACGCTGGGTCGTTTAAACTTTACACTATTCTAAATTAATTAAAACTTTTTCTTTCATTCATAGCACAAATCAATGAACTGGAAAGGGTCTCACCGTGTTTCCATATGAAATCTGCACTGGCGTCTTTCTTGACTTTGATGTCATTATTTTATTGCTTGTTCCTAGAAATAATTTTCCATAAATTATCAAACCTCTAACTGTACTCGTTTTGAGGGAATAAGGGTTGAAAACCCTAACTTGAAAGTCGCTTTTCTATGAAACTATCCTAGATATTTAAATGAATCTAATGTGAATTGAAGCTATTGATTAGGTGTACCTTGCGTATTTTTTTCATAATTTTCAGATCACTTGTAAGATAAGAAAAAAAATTGTGAAGATTTGAAGGGCGGTTTTCCCTAACTACCCCTCCAAGTACACCTACCAAAAAAATCACGTAAAATCAGTAATTTCTCAAGTATTATTCGTAAAAGTTTCATAGATGTGTGAAAGGTGCATCATATATGAAATTACAAAAACCCTATATCGATAGTTACACATTAAAAACCAGATGTATCGAAAATATCTCAAGTTACTCTTAGGACGTTTTTGTTATTCAAATATGAACCCTCACATTGCTCAGTGCATAATCTGTATTATACAGATTGAAAAACTGTTGTCATATTGCAAGCCACTAAAATAATAAATACTAAAAATCTTCATTTTCTACAAAAGATAATTAATCATAATCACTATTTTCCTCATTAGTTTTGGTATCACTTGTAACTTCGAATAAATGAGTTAATATTTCCGCGGGTTTAATTTTTTTTTTTTTTTTTTTGTAACGACCAAGTGATAAGAAATAAATTATCGATACTACCTGTGAACAGCAACCTATGCTCTTATTTCCATTAGCCTAATGACACATGTATCTTTTTATGCCCTTGTAATTGTATTTAAAAAAAACACAAGAGGAGCATCAAATGTCTCTATTATATTCAAACAAGTACAATAAAAAACAACACGTTGCGTCACTTGGTAAACTGTAATGAACGAATAATATGTAGGGAATGAATATGTAACATTATGTAATCCGATTTATAAATAATTGATCAACCAGATGTATACGAATAATACCACTTGTTTATAGATGTATATATGTAATATTGTAACTGATGTATATAAGTAATAACTGTTTGGAGCGAAACACCACAAAAAAATTGTATTCATTGAAACATTCGATATTTCCTGCTATTGAAGTGCCGATAACGAACTTTAATCATTAATATGTTGCCATTTTCTTATAAGTACTCAACATGAATATCGTTTTTTTTTCCCCGCCTAATAGAACAGCGAGGTAACATTTGTTCAGTTTCATCTCATGTTACAAATCTTACCAAAATAATTCGGGAAAATAGTGATTAAAATTAATTATCTTTGGTAGAAAATGAAGATTTTTAGTATTTATTATTTTAGTAGCTTGCAATATGACAATAGTTTTTCGATCTGTATAATACAGATTATGCACTGAGCAATCTGAGGGTTCATATTTAAATAACAAAAACGTCCTAAGAGTAACTTGAGATATTTTCGATACATCTGGTTTTTAATGTATAACTATCGAAATGGGGGACCTTTCACAAATCTATGAAACTTTTACGGATAATAGTTGAGAAATTACTGATTTTACGTGATTTTTTTGGTAGGTATACTTGGAGGGGTAGTTTGGGAAAACCGCCTTTCAAATCTTCTCAATTTTTTTTCTTATCTTATAAGTGGTAAGAAAATTATGAAAAAATACGCAAGGTACACCTAATCAATAGCTTCAATTCACATTAGATTCATTTAAATATCTAGTATAGTTTCATAGAAAAACGACTTTTTAGTTAGGGGTTTCAATCCTTATTCCCTCAAAACGAGTACAGTTAGAGGTTTGATAATTTATGGAAAATTATTTCTAGGAAGAAGCAATAAAATAATGACATCAAAGTCAAGAAAGACGCCAGTGCAGATTTCATATGGAAACACGGTGAGACCCTTTTATATTTCATTACCTTTAGTTACACATACGAGTGTAATGCATTTTGAGAAGCCAATTACTATTCTATTTTGGGAGGCCCGGTGACCGTGAGTGTTAAGGCGTGAGCACTTAACACTCCGTGCCAAAGGTCGTTGGTTCGATTCCCACTATGGGTTGGTGGCTTTTCTTTAGAAAAAAGTAAAGGCTTCAGCCCTATCCTGGCTAGAAAAGTGTGGTAACCTATAGATAACCCGTCCCAAAATTCGTAGTTAATAATAATGGACGTTAAAATTTAAATAATAATCTATTTTGCTTTTCCGATTTAATATTAATTTATAATAAAGGACGTTAAACAATTTACATAAATATTACTTTCGAAGGAATCAGCTGTTTTATTTACAAAAGTAATTATTCTGCTGCAATAAGTGCCGCCTACAAATCAGCTGATTAGAATAACAGTGGCTTAAGTCAAACCTTTTCAAATCTTGATTCTTTGCAGTAATGGGTTTCCTTTTTAATTCCTTTGTGGTGGTCCCTCATGGTGTCATAATTGCGTCTACAGATGCTACCTCTATGATAAACATAGGTACATACTTTTCCTAATACATCGAGGCTAAAGCCAATGCTATTTCACGGTTGTGATAGCTCTTAAGTTCACCGTTAATAGTATAAGATATTGCGGTTCTTGTTTGCCAGAAAATTCATATTAGGGAATAATCACATTAGCATAATATAATCGCTAGATTCGCTTAAAATTCATGAAGGCTTATAACCAATTACAGAAAATGAAAAATTGCAAACCGGCTCCATAAATTTGGAAGCCCTCAAGGTTGATTTGGCATTGGCTCCATTGCCATTAACGTAAAAGAAATATTATGTTGAGATTATTTTTATTTTTCTCTAAACTAAACGTCCGACTCGCAGAAACTACATCATCTATGCACAATTCTTCTTATAATTAGTGTCATAAGGAAACTTAGAATAGCTACAGTTAATATTTTGTGAAAAATATTAACAGCTACGCCAATATCGAAAAAAACGTGATTTTAGGCGCCCCAATACACAGAAAACTTATACCAACTATAGGTGGCAATTACTCACCTCTCCTCCAAGACTTCTGCTCATTTTAAAGATAGTGCAAACACGCTTCTCATTTAATTATCGTGTTTTACCTAAAAAATAATTTTACTGCTATTTGCTAATTGTTTGAAAACAGTTCCTTTGAGAAAAATATTTCAAACGAATATTTTAATGTGAGTTGTAATTTTCATGATTTTCGAAATGCTAGAAACAAACATCTGTGTAGGGGCTCTGTAAGTAATTATACCCTAATTTTTCATATTGTATTGTAGGTTTATATGCTGTCTAATGATACATATATAAATATATTTATTTGTTTTGTTCAGAACATTTTTTTTCTCGTTTAAGTAAAAAACTCGCATACTGTGGGGTGACTTCGGACATGCATCAATTATACACGCGTTTTCTTGGCGTAAAGAAAAAAAGTATTTATTCCAAAGAGTCTTTGAAAAAATGGGGTTGACGGTGAGAAAACCAGGAAGAAGACTCTGAGAGAGGCAGCGGATTGATTTTGTTGTATAAAAAAATACCTAAATCGACTTTAAATGATAAAGTTAGAGGAATGCACACTAAAAAAAAGTGTAGGCCAAACAAAATTAATTTAAGAAGAAGAAAAATAAATAGCTGATTGGGGCTTTCCATTAACTTGATTAAGATATTCGCTAAATCGTAAAAACATATGTGGATTGGTCTTGAGAAAAATCGCAGGATTTAAAGACAACTAGCCCGGACTGGAATGGTTTAACACCTTTATGAAAAGGAATCAGCCATTAATGGAACGCCTTACACAAAACATCAAAAGGTGTAGAGCAGAAGTTAATAAGGAAAAGTTAAAGAATATTAATGTTAATCTAAAAAATACCATAGAAAATATTCCTCTTGAGAATATCGTCAATTATGACCGCACTCAGTTCAACTATAGTTTAGATTTTTACAAAAATTTAAGGCTGTGCGGACGCACCCCACACGTAGGGGTGAGTTCGGACACATTTTAGCAATAAAAAAAATGAAAATTGTTGAGATATTCAAAAATCAAAATACACTACTTGATAGAGGAATGTTAAAAGTTCTTACATTAATTTTTCCAGATTTTTATAAAAATTCTGACTTTTGTTATTACAAGAAAACCTCGAAAATGTGTCTGAACTCACCCCAGATGACTGTATCTCTAGAAGTGGATTGTGGGTACTGGCCGATCCATCCAGGTAAGGCCATAAAACCATTTCAAGAAAGGTCGAACAAAAATAATAACTGTTTCTATTTTGATCTTTCCAAATGAGACTAGGGATAAGAATGGAACCGCGCTAAGATGACGCAATTCCTGCGAGTCGGACTTCTTTCTTGGTTCAATTCTTCTAGATGGAGTTTCAAAGTTCGCCAACACCTCCATTATAGTCCATTGCAAGGAGGAAGAGCAAGTTTGATTCGGAAAAGGACAGGATGCCTTTCAATGACCATCCCTTGAAATGAGACCCGAAAAAGGCTAGAAACCATTGGCCTTTGAATTAAGCCCTCGATTAGACTTCTTATAAAATATGGTTATAAGTTCCTTGTGACGTCCTGCGCTAAGAGACGGCAACATTATCCTCAGTAGATTTGCGCCTTTACAGCTAGGCTTCATAAAATACATTGATTTATGTGAGTAGTGAGTGTTCCACGATAATCTCTAAGGCTGTTTAAATTCTACTCCAACGATCACAAGGTTGTCATTTCCTTCACTAATATGGCAGAAATGAAACGTATAATAAATGAACTACCTCTATTCAGGCATACATAATCAAAATAATTCAAAATAAAATATGTATGTGTCTCACTACTAAATAATTATATGCATATAATGTAATATCATATTTATACATTAAAGACAAACAAGGAAATTATTTTCGTTAATTTAAATTTATCATTTACTAGGAAGCGCTTAATATTTATATTACTACAACTATCCTTCCATATTTACCTTTCATTTTATTTTTAAGAACTTGGGTATATATTTGTCACAAAAACCGGTACAATTTTTAAACATATTGTACAAAAATAATTTTTCTAATTCAAAAAGCCTCTTCATTTACAAGCAGATTCAGCACATCGGAAAACTGTTTTTTGGCGAGATTTACAAAAATATTGCAACATTAGCATTTCCGTGCTTAGAAAAAAAATAAAGATTTCTTTAAAATAAAACCTTTGTTGTTTTTTTTACTATGGTAATATTTCTTCATTGATTTCTTTCTTATATAGTCCGTGGTTAACATTTTGTGAATAAGATATCTTGTGTTTAGCTTTGTTAATTTTTATTTTCTATTTACGATGTGGCGGTTCGATAACACACAATATTTTTTTTTTTTACTTCTACTTCTTCCAAACCTATATTTATTTTATTTTATGTAATTACTATCTATTAAAATATATTCATTCCTATTACCATTTTGTTTAAAGCTGACGTCTTTGAGCAGACTAACTCCTTATCTAATCGCCTCCATGGTGGTCCAACAAAAAATAAATAATATATATAAAGTTAGAGAAAATTTAACTGATTTAGTTTTTGTATACATCCATTGTTTCATAAGCCATGAAAGATTTTTCAGAATGTCCTGCCTCACTATCATAAAACTATTTTTTGCCGATAAAAATTCAATTTCATAAATGATTTTTTTTTTTTTTTTCATTGAGACCGAACCCCACCTAATAGCATATTGCAATTTTCTTCGTTCATTGAGCTCTACGGAGAAATTAAATAAGTACACAAAAGCTCAGACTCGTTCTTAGAATTTCTCTTTGGTTGTGAAATATTACAACTTACCTATCATAGAAAGGCCTTATAATATCATGCGGGCCCAAGGTTCTATGCAAGTTACTTCACAGCTACTTCGATCGATGTAGGCTATTCGATAGCTTAGAAAATAAAATGACTGTGAGAATAGCTTAATGTCATGGGCGTATATAGAAAATAATTTCGGATGGGGCTCGGAAAATTTCGGGGGGGGGGGGGCTGAGACCATTTCCGGTGTATGGAATACTAACAATTTATATCATGGAAGAGTTTCAGCCAACTTAAACACTATTACACCCAAAATAGAATATGTTTTATGAACTAAATGATCTTATTTAATTTATTTTTAAGGGTTTTATGAAATTTTTACCGATCAAATCAACATACACCCATGCTTAATGTATCGATTTTCAAATAGGTAATAGGAATGTGTCGACAATATAACTCTTTGACAACGTATATTTGGTTGCTCCAAAACAGTGGACTATTTACTCATCAAAGGGCATCAGCCAAACATAGAAAAATCAGTTTTTTTTGTTGTTGTAAAAACATCAGAATATATTACACTTCTCAAGTTGAGAAATATCCCGCCAGAATTCTCTAAGAACTTTATTTCATTATTCCAGCGTTTATTATTCCTTTATTCCAACGACTACTTGACCATCTTCAGGAATACTAATTTCCACACTAACTATGTCCCATCAATAAATATAGTCAATTTAACATTTCATGTTCAAAATAAAATTATTCCTTACATGAATCAAGTCCATTAATAAATAGATATATCGCAGTGGTATAACTAAAACGACACAAATAAAAAATCGGTGTTTTTTAGTCATGACTATGAAAGAAATGGTAAATATCTCTTTAGCAACCATCAAAACTGTATGTACCTAGCTACAGAGCTTGTACACCAGAAGACACTTGTGTCACTGTCTTAATGCTATTCCCCCTCCATTGGCAAGAGTGACACATTTTCAGTTGAGTTTTATTTTGAATTGTGTCACTTTAGAAATACTAGTGCGATATAACAAATTCATAAAATCTAATTACTCACAATGTAATCAGCCATTTTGCAAGAAACTTTCTTTTTTAAATTTTACAACTAAGTTTCGAATTAAATTCATATTTTCGAGAAAAATGAATAAAACATGTTAACTAGATGTTTGTTTAATGCTATAATAAAAAATAAATTGAAAAGGAGAGAACATAAACAGAGAGAATATTAAAACCTATATTACTTATGGGATGCCCTGATAATTCGAATCATCTATGTCAAGTTTACTGAAATACATGTTGTTGGTATGTATAAAGCCCATATGGGCACCTCGCTCTTCAGTAATTGCAAAATAATGCCCAATTTTTGAACACGTTTCCTCTTTTTTAATTATCACTTTTGAAATGATACTTAGATGTGTAAACAGCTGATGATCGTCGCCACAGGCTTCTAAGGAAAGGTCCAAGGGTATATGAACCGAATTTGCGGCTTCTCTAATTGTAGAAGATTCTTTTGTAAACACTTATTCCACAGGTTCATCATCACTTTCGAATTTTAATGTTGTCCACTTCTGGCTGTACTTCGGCTCTACTCTCCTCAAAGGAGGATCACATACTAGAAAGGCACAGTCAATTTCACCGAGTTGTACGTCTGTTTGCAGATACAGCCTTTGGGACGATCTCATAATCAATATAAGTGATTGGAGAATCGGTGAAGTATACTTCTAAAAGTTTGACTCATAGAGGTGGATGTCGTAGAAGTCCCCTCGCAGGAGGCCTCTTTTCAGTTTGAAGTATTTACATCAGGGACATCGAGAGTTAACTGTGTGTGTATGTATATATATATACATATACACACACACAAAGGCAAAAAATATTTACGGAGACGTACGAAAGCATATACTGCTTACGTCCTGTAGTCATGATGCGTCAACGACGAAGGTTAATAGCATACGGGCTGGTTCAAGGTTTGATACTTTAATTGTATTTTTATTCATTATTTTTTGGACGTGAGTTATTATGCTCGGTGCTTTACTTCCACTATTACGTCAGCGAATAGGAACCCGCAAATGGTCTTCGTAGCATTAGGCTTTCAATGATTATTTGCAGATTTATTCTTTTTAAGTTTTGAATTTCAATAGAAACGTTTTTGTCATCGCCTAGGCTATATAAAAGTTGCTTCTTCGGTGGTATTCCTGTCCAGTAATGGTGGATCTAAAACGAACATTCTTTGCAATCAAACAATAGAACCATTTATTATCTCCAGAAAGCAACCTACTAGATCAGAAAAAAACAATATATCTTGGTTCAGGTATCTCATTCAACACCATTACGTATTTCATGTACATCTCATTACACCCAAAAAACGTATTTTTTTCTAAACCAAGTGATCTTATTTAATTTATTTTTAAGGTTTTTGTGATACATTTTTACATTCGGGGGGAGGGGGGGGGACTCCAGCCCCTCAGCCCATGGCTAGAGAGTTGCATTAATTATTCATTCCACAACGGCTACCAAACATGGTCACTTTAAAAAAAGACAGCCCTACGATTGAATTCAACTCAAAACTCGGGAAAGAATTGTTCTGGGATTAAAATATAGTGGGAAATTCCACACAAAAAAATAAGAATGATGAGAACAATTAAAAAAATTTCACAAATAGGTCTCCATTTAAAATGGTGGTGGACAGGTCATATGGTCAGGATGCAAGATGTGCGTTGGACCAACACTCCTATGGAATTGTTTCCATGCTATAAAACCAGAAGAGTAGGGTGCCAATAGAGGAGATGGGTTGAGGACATTTTATGAACACCTGGAGGATTACGAACTAGAAACCTGGGCTTATATAGCAAATAATTTCAGGGGAGGGGCTGGGACCATTTCGGGGGTGTGGAATACTAACAATCTAGAACATTGAACAGTTTTAGCCAACTAAAACGCTATTACACCCAAAATAAAATATTTTCGGGGGGTGGAGTGGGTGCTGCCCCTCAGCCCCCCGCTTATTTACGCCCATGACCAGAAATGCATTAAATATTACTACATGGCAGAAACTGGGGGAGGCCTATGTCAAGAAATAGACCTGTTTCAATTTGACAACTTATTGTTACATTGTTATTTAGTTACTATTATTTACAAAAGAATAATTATAATTTCTTTACTATTATTCCCTTTATATGATTATTTTTAATCTAGTTGGAAATAATAATAAAATCATTTATTTTTATAATTAATGATGGAATGTTTCAAAAGCACATTGAACTAAAGAAAACCGTTTACCATAATAGATATGATTGTACCATAATCAGTTGTTTATGAAGACAGCCATTTTTTTTTTTTTTTTTTTTTTTTTTTTTTTTTTTACGGCGCTTGGACGTCTAGGCCATTAGCACCGACAGCCATTGTTATTGTCACATATAGCTCAGAGCATGAAACCCTACAACGATATAAAATTAAACCAGTGTATAATACACCCGCCAGAACATGCCAACAAGGCCTAAATTTTTATATTTTACAAAAATTAACTGTTAGGACTGGATTTTGAACGTAGAACCTACTGTTTCTCACTTCAGTGCATTGCCTATTACTGGGCTTCATATCTGGGCGTGACAATTTAATTCGTCCAAAAGTAAATTAAAATCTTGTGCAATGGAATCACAGGTGTATTTTCCTGGAAATCTCTTCTGGAAAAAAATAATAATAATTATGATTTTCACTTATAAAAATTGAAGCAGAAAAATGGGGTTGGAATCCAAAATCCACTATTTTCTTTATTAAAACAAATATTTACATATTTACAACATTTAAAACCTAAGACAATGGAAATTATGTACAGTTTATAATATACATTTTTTATGTACATTCAATTCTATATTGGCATTATATATTTATATATACATATTTTATTTCCTTTTTTATTATTCTATCCACTCACATGTTTATCAATAGTGAGATGTCTATAAAAAGGTATAAAATTGTACTATTATAAAAGTATACCCTCCCCAGCCTGGTGTGCACCTCAGACATTGTTCTATTGTGCAAAAATTATACTACACTATATATGTTTTGGTGAGAACCAAAATTCCATAAAAAAAATAGTTTGTAAAAATATACTATAACATTGTTATATTCATAAAATGAATAGCCTTTAACGATACTTAAACAGTGATCTTGAGTTACTACTCAAAAGAATAATTTAATTTTAATATTTCTCCATTTAAATTAAGAATTAATTTTTATTGTAATTGGCAAATAAAATAGCATATATATATATATATATATATATATATTGGACACAAGAAGTGGCAGCACTACGCTGCCAAAGCGTAGTGCTGACCTCACTGTCACCCTAGTGTGCCATTAGGTCAAGAGTCAGATATCTCAACAGTATCTGTCCCTCCAGGCGCTCGTGGCTTGTTATGGGACCGATAAATATGTATATATAAATGTAAATATATATATATATATATATATATATATATATATATATATATACATATTAAATGTAATGAAGTAGTGGATGAGAATATTTATTTCCTTAGAAAATACCTCTGATTAAGTTATCAATTTGTTGAAATAAGTTACTGAGCTTCAACTAGGAAGCACACTATATTTTCTAAATGTTTATAATGGCCTATTATTGGATATGCCCTTATTTTGTGTTAGTTATCATAAAGTTTAGTTAAATAATAGTAATATTATTTACATCTTATTTGTTTTTTCACTTCTTCAAATGACTAGATAATGTGATTATGTTTCTTAATTTTTGCTGTTAGAACTGATATTATAACTAGAGTTATTGTCCAAATTGTGCAAGAAATAATTCCGTAGTAAACAGTTGGGTGTGACAAATCATAGCCTTTAGATGCAACATTCTTGTAGCTCTCTACTGCTGGCGCTACCGGGAAGGCCCATATCCATGATCTGATTAGGTAATGGGCTCCTTCAAGTGGCCAGATTATTCCTGCAACAAATGTTATATTTTTCAATGGCCAGAAATTATGTTGCAGATTATTTGTTGATTTCACTAGGCTTTTGGCTGCAGGAGGGCCGTACATCAAGTATATAAAGGCAAAAACAGTAAACAAAACAATAAATAAGATATTCATAACATTTTAAATACATTAAAAGTGATAGACAATGTTTATTGAAAGTAAAGATGATTCCAGACTACTGTCTCATCTTCTGTGCTCAACAGCAATTCAATTCCCAAGCAACAGTGTTGGGCAAAAATTATTCAGAATGATGAATAACAATTAATGAATAAATGTATTATTTTATTCATGAATGAAGAATAATTACTTTTATTCATTATTCGTTATTCTGTGAATGAATTTTATGTTTTATTCACAAATTAATGGAATGATCAATCAGAATAAACATATTTTAGTGAATATTGATAGATTTATTATGATGTTGGCAGCCAGAAATATGTATATATATGAGTGTTTAAGTAGGATTAATCAGTAGACCATCTATAAATAAATAATAACGAATAATGAATGACGAATAATTCTGTGAATAATTCATGATGTACCGTGTAAATAAGATAATTCAGTGAATTATTCATCATTCACTAAAAATGTATTCGAATAATCATTCGAATAATAATTTATTCGAATAATGCCCAACACTCCCAAGCAAGTTGAAATATACAAGTGGACCGACGGGAACCGCACATTTCTTAAATGAATACTGAAAGACTGTGCAATCAGAAAAAATATTAAATTATTGTAAAACTGGCAAATTACTTTCCAAAGGCAGCCAGTTCAGCAGCCTTTGAACTAATTAAATACCTACCACACACACACACATTTATGCAACAATATTTAAAAATAAAATATAACCACAGCCATTTAGTAATTTTTAATTGGTATTCATTCGCTTGACAAAAAGATAATCTATTTTTTTTAAGTGAATAAAACACCACAAGCAGAAACTTATCAGAATATAATTCACATCGGGTACAAACACTTATGAATCAATGGACTACAATTTTTTCTACTAGTTTTACCATTTGTAATTTATTTTCTACATTATAAATGATGACTAAAAAGGAAGAACTAGTTTTTTCACAAAAAATTGGGGAAAAAAATAAGTGGGTACGGTTTTATCGCCATTTAATCCATAGTGAAGTGAATATACAAGCGTTTATTATAGTTGTAAGGTAGGGATTGTTGGGGTTCGGTAACTGCTTCTTAATAAAACTACATTCTATCGTGAAAATGGTTTTATTGTGCCGACGTTTCGGCTTGAGCTTCAATCCTTCATCAGGGCTGTAAAAACAAGTAGGACAGATTTAATACTAATATATACACATATCTATCTACATATCTACATATATATATATACACACACACATACACATACACACATAGGTACATATATATGCCCACATACACACACGTATACATACATATATGGAAAAAAAACAAAAAAAAAAAAAAACATAAAAACATAATGTACAGCTAGAACAACAATGTGCTATAGTAGTGCTTAGATTATTAGGCGAAC
This sequence comes from Gonocerus acuteangulatus, assembly GCA_946811695.1. Classification (NCBI taxonomy): domain Eukaryota; kingdom Metazoa; phylum Arthropoda; class Insecta; order Hemiptera; family Coreidae; genus Gonocerus; species Gonocerus acuteangulatus. Next base: position 73,697,361 of record OX328125.1, read on the forward strand.
AGATATAAGAATAACAGGTTAGATTAAACAGATATAAGAATACAACAAACGTGGACCACCCTAGAACCACACACCAAGCTATCTCGATCCTCCTATCTTGAATCCCTATCTCTCTGTTGTAAATCGGGATACCTCCTATTCCAAGATAAATTCATTAACCAGATTTCTGGCCTTGCCATGGGTAACTGCCTCGCTCCTGACCTATCCAATATTACCCTTAATGACCTCCTTGACCAAATCCCCCCCATGTTCCCTGACGATATTATTTTCCTCAAAAAATACGTTGACGACCTCTTCCTCATAATTAATCCTAATAAGATTACCGAAATACAACAGCTTTTAACTATTACCATCCCCGGTTAATATTCACCATTGAGACCGAAGCAAACAATTCCCTTACTTTTCTTGACATACTCCTCATAAGAAATACTGACGGCTCTATATCCACTGATTGGTATACCAAACCCACCTATTCTGGACGACTTCTCCATTACCTTTCCTCACACCCCAAACACCAAATCCTCAATACTGCCAGCAACCTAATTAATCGAGCCCTCTCCCTATCAGACACCTAATTTCACCCCGCCAACAAATCCCGACTCCTCGATATTCTTAAAGCCAATGGATTTCCTAAAAACATCATCACCCATCACATAAATTATTTTAATAACCCCAAACCCCTCCCCACTACCCAAGACAATATAGTCCCTCAATTCAGAGGCCTCCCATATATTTCAAACCTCACCGAAAAAATCCAAAAATCCCTACGCGATACATTCCCCACTCTAAAACTAGGACTATCGACACAGAACAAACTAAAAAACTTATATACAACTCTAAAAGACCCTATCCCACAAAAAGACAGGACCAATGTAGTCTACAGAATCCCCAGCATCACACCGAACTGCAATAGTGCGTACATTGGCTAGACTAAAAACCCAGTAAGAAAACGAATCAACAATCACAAAAACGATGTAAGGAATAAAGACATAAAGACAGCTTTAACTAGACATGACTTTGGTTTTGACCAATACTCCATCCTCTCCACTGAATCCAACGGAGATAAACGCCTCCTTTCCGAATCAATTTTTATCCACCTAGAAAATAACCCAGTAAATGACAAAATTGATAAAGAAGTCATCTCCTCTACCTACTCCAACATCTTCCATTTATTAAAAACTCCATCCTAATACCCTATACCGCCTGCAATATAGCCCTTCATACCTGCCTCCCTTCCATTAACACAAACTTTTATGACACCTTACTTTAAGACAACGCTTCCGCAGCTCTTTCATTCATCTCCAATGCACTCTGTTCATTGGGTGGTCCAGAACTCCCCCCCCCCTCACCAACTCCTTTCCCCTAAGTTTCCCTGTATCAAGTCAGAAATTACCCCACATCTGTGAGGTATAGTTCTCAAACTTCCCATCGGTAAGCCCATCTTGTTGTATTCTTATATCTGTTTAATCTAACCTGTTATTCTTATATCTGTTCGCCTAATAATCTAAGTACTACTATAGCACATTGTTGTTCTAGCTATACATTATGTTTTTTTTTGTTTTGTTTTTTCCATATATGTATGTATGTATACGTGTGTGTATGTGGGCATAAGTATGTACGTATGTATGTATGTGTATGTATGTATGTATGTATATATATATATATATATATATATATATATACATATATATATATATATATATATATATATATATACAATATATATATATATACATACATACACATACATACATACGTACACGTATATATATATATATATACGTACATATATATACATACACGTATATATATATATATATACGTACGTATATATATATATATATATACAATATATATATATATATATATATATATATATATATATATATATATATATATATATTGTAATGATATATTACATTCTTGAAAATATTTTTAAATTCAAATAACCATCGATATTTTGAAAAGCCCGCGCAAATCACAAACCATATGTACAAATAACATCGTATTATATACAATAAAAATTAATAATATTTTTGGACAATACTGGTATACAATATATCCATATTAAATTTACATCCAGATAACAATAAATTAATTATTTGTATTGCAAAAAACATAATTGTTATCTTTATATATAATCCGGCAAACTGCGGAAGTTAAAAAGAAAGAAGCCAAACTTTCCCGCTCGAACGGAGCGTCTCTCTCATTCTATTCTCAGCGTTGGTCGAATGCAGAGCTCTCCTCCAAGGAATACGGAGTGTATTGAAGTTTTGTTGGAAGCGGATTGATTTAGAGGTAAGAATTGTTTTTTTTTGTAGTTGTCGATTATTTTATTATTGTTTGTGTGTAGTTTAATATTGTTTTGTATTTCGGAATTGTCTAAGAATCAATATTATTTCGTTCATTCACTCGGAACTTTGATCCCTGAGATTAAGTTAAATTCATATAATAAATGTAATTTCAATTTTTTCATTCTTTTTATTAAAATAATTAATCTTAACAGTTATTGGCGACCCAACGAGGTGCAATCATTTTTATAAAAATTTATCATTACAATATATATATATATATGTAGATATATATAGATAGATAAGTGTATATATTAGTATTACATCTGTCCTACTTGTTTTTACAGCCCTGATGAAGGCTTGAAGTTCAAGCCGAAACATCGGCACAATAAAACCATTTTCACGATAAAATGTAGTTTTATTAAGAAGCAGTGACTGAACCCCGACAATCCCTACCTTGCATCATCAACGGTCAACGATCTCCTCTCAATTTATTATAGTTGTGTTTATAATTTTAAAAGTTATGAAAAATAGACAAAACAAAGAGGTTGAGAAAAAGTCACACTACATCTTACATACAACGTTATTATAACATCAAACTAATGTGAATATATAATACTTTTTTCTATATCTCCTTTATTGATATTTACAATCTGTACAAATATGTAAAATAAGTAAATTTGAACTTACAATGGCAACACACTGGATGAGATGAGGGGAGAAGGCAGACATTACTGCTACTCCCAATAAAATTGGTTGAACTATGTACACTATTTACAATATTTACACAATTTCTTGCAATAAGTTGTCTCGTGGCCAATGGCGGTGGAGGCGGCGAGGAGGATTATCAGGAATAACATTGGAAGAGAGGGATCTGCCAAGAGGATTGGGGTGGGCTGGGAGTTTAGAGAAAAAGGTCAGGAAACGGGATTTGGCTAAATCATGGACAAAGGGTATATCAGTGTCTCGGTGGATGGTTAGGTTTGAAACGTAGAAAGGAGCGTTAAGGATTTTACGGAGGACTTTGGATTGAAAACGTTGGATAATGTTTATATTTGATGGCTTAGCTGATCCCCATAGTTCTATCCCGTATGCCCATATCGGTCTTATTATGGTCTTGTATATTGTAAGTTTGTTTTTTGTTTCAAGTTTTGATTTAGGTCCAATAAGTCGTCGGAGAAGTCCAAAGCGTTTGTTCAGTTCTTGTCTCTTGTGTTTTATGTGTGTTTTCCAGGTAAGTCGCTTGTCGAGGTGGAACCCTAAGTATCGAACCTCGTTGGATTGGGGTATTGGGATATTGTGAATTATTACAGGAGGGCACTCAGCTCGTCGCAGGGTGAAAGTTACATGCGTACATTTCTCTGGGTTCATTTGAATCCTCCATTTGTCTACCCATTTCTCGACGTCATTGAGGTAGGTTTGGAGTTTTTCAGATGCCAATTTAGGATCGGGAGAGGAAATAAGGAATGCAGTGTCATCGGCAAATGTACACGTTACAATATTTGGGGTTGTTGGGATATCTGAAGTAAATATAGAATAAAGGAGAGGAGCTAGGATACTGCCTTGGGGGACACCTGCTTTAATGGTTCGAGGAGTGGAAATTGAAGAGCCGTATTTAATGTGGAAGGTACGATTTTCAAGATATGATTTTAGGATCAGATAGAAATGGAAAGGAAGGAATGTTTTGAGTTTGTAAAGAAGTCCGGGATGCCACACTCGATCAAAGGCCTGAGCCACGTCAAGAAAGACACCGGAACACAAGCCCTTTTGCTCGAGTGTGGAGGAAGAATATATAATACATATAAAATTCTATAGCCAAAATATTTTTGTTGATATTTGTATTTTTTAAAAGCGCAATATATATGATATGAAAAAGCATGAGGCGTGCAGAATAAACTCCTTCTTTAAAGGGCTAGGTACTATATGAATTGAATTCACATTATAAATAAATATCGTTATTTATGTTTGAAAATTATGCTTTAAATTACTAACCTCCTAAACTGAATACAGCTAATGTACCACCAATGCCTGCATAGGAGACAAGCCTGTCACTCGCAAATATTTCAGTCAACAGAAATCCTAAATCAATAAAAATGCTATTATGAAGAAGTTATAGTAAAATATTTTATGTTCTAGAAAATATGCAAACATTCACCAGTGTGTATATATAAACTCTATCTTTGACTATATTATCATTCGTTTTCATAATTTTTGGGCAAGAATTGACCTAAATAAGCTGGTTGCTGTGAGCAAAACGAATTAATGCCTCATTTTAAGTTTTTTTTTTTTATTCACTTATCAGGCGGAAGGTCAACAAATAAAATATGCCAACGAATAAAAATCATTTATTAATCAGCTCTAGTAGTTTTGGCACCTTTAGTGTCTCATCTGGAGCTAAAATTAAAAATAATTACAGCCAGAGTAGGAAAGAGAACCTTCCACTATCCGGGCCACGTCTTGACTGGATTATTCATTTTTATTTTATTTTCCATTAATGATGATAATATTGTCATGATCATCATGCATCATAAAAAAAAAAAGTTAATCCCGAAACAGGCCACGAGGGCCCTACAGCCCTTTTCATTCGGCACTCTAGGGAGATAGTGTGGTCAGTACTATGCTCTGGCTGCTAGGGTCATTAGCACAAAGGTACCCAATAATAAATTAATTAAAGGCTGGGTTGGCCTAGGGACGGTCAGGGAGGCTGAATCCAACCCATGAACGAAGACACTAGAAGATAAAAATCGTTAGTGCATGCTCGGGATTTGAACTCAGATTCTCCAGCATATTAGTCCAGTGCTTTTCCACTGAGCAAACCTCGCCCCCTCATTCATCATGAAGTGTCATTAATATTAGTACAGATCCTACTACTTCACATCCTACAAACTACCAGTATTTAGGGGTCTCCCATGGTCTAGTGGATAGCGCGCTAGATTCATAAGCGGGAGATGGTGGGTTCGATCCCCATCGGCGCCAGAAATTTTCTCATCTCAGGGCTCGCTGAGAAAATTCCTGGCTGCACCCTGGAGGCCGGCGCTAATGGCCAAGATTTGTCGATGCACCATAAAAAAAAATAAAAAAATAAAAAAAAAATACCAGTATTTAATTCTAATACATCGCCACATGATAGACAATAAAATCATTTGAAGTGCCAGAGTCAATTCAATACTGTATTTAAAAATTAAATTATTTAAAAGTTATAAACAATAAATGATAGAATGCTGGTATTAAACTAAAAATTTAACATACTTTTATACTAGTTTGTCATTATGTTTTGTCAGGTGAGGCGCCTAAAATAATTATACTCACAAAAAAAATATAAAGAAAGATTATTTAAATTACTATGTCAATGGGGAAACAAAATTAAATTAATTTTAGAAAGTTTAATAATTTCATTTGTGCTAATATACATAATTACATATATATAATTAATATTACTATTTTGTGTCAAACAAAATAGTAATATTAATAATATTTCCATACAGACTAAATAATTTGCTAATCCCCTCTGTGCAGTCCAGCAATAAATAAATAAATAAAATAATATAACAAGGAGTGGTCAACAAATTTTCAACATACTGATGAAACATTGACATAATGTATTTAATACACAGTACATACCATACGAGACTCCCACTAGCTCAATGAAGTACAGAATTAAAAATATAAGCTTCACATCTCCAATCAGGGGGAAGTCATACCAACAGTAAAATACCATGAACATTGCTGCTTTTTGTACTGTCATGAGAACAAACTGAACTATTAAATGAGCACATACTACTTCTAAATAAGTCATGCCTGAAAATAAATATTAACAAAATTAGTTTAATGTATTTAAAAGTTGTTATTACAGTAATATTATTAATTTACACCTCTTTTTAGAACACTAAGGGTTGAAGGAAGGAGTTATCAGAACTTTTTTTTTTTTTTAAGATACCCTCCCTTCCTAATTAAATTGGCAGTAAAATGTTTTTTTTTTTCATTAAAACACATTATTAAATGAGGAGCATGTGTGTATAATTTGTTATTTGTAGTAGAGGTTATTTTTAGAATGATGGGACGTGAGGAGAAAAAGAGAGTAATTTCCTCTAGGAGAGTTTCCTACTGCCAGTTTTCTATGCATTGTACCCCATAAAACCTTGCTTTTCTTCAAGATTTGGAGTAGGTGCTTAAATTTTTCTCAAAATATCCAAACAAATTAATAACTGTGCCTATTCCAAGCAAAACGACACCAGGGATATGGACATTAAGGAAACACGGTAAGTTCAATCAGCTCCGGCGAGTTGGATTTTTTATACTAAATAAACATTCTTTATAAGCACTTCAAATTGGGATATTTTTACCTTTCTTATTAATATGGGAGCAGCATTATGTACTACCTTTTATCGAGTTCTAATCATAAAGGGAAGAAAAAAAACAAACAAATTTTTCAGCCAAGAAATGTTTTTCGCATAATTTATGTACACAAAATGTTATGCTTATTTGAATAAATATTATTACTTGTTGTTGTTATTTAAATTGTCAAAAATCATAAATTACCCCTGAGGAAAATAATGATTTGTTTTTGTTTTTTTTTATTTTCCCCTAAAGCAGGGGTTCTTAAACTTCTATAGTCCAGGGACCCCCTCCTTAACAAAATTTTCTTTTGCAGACCCTCCTGTCAACCCCAGACATTTTGAGGATTTATTTCTGGCTCACAATCACACAGGATTTACGATATAATAAATATTTGTAAAAATGTATTGCTGGATATTTTAGTAAATAGTCTAGCACATTTATAGAAAACATTTGTGTTAGAATTGAAAGGGTATCATCGACCATTGAGATTTTAAGTAGAAGAATTCGAATAGTCGGATATGGGCTTAAATACATAAATTTTATTGCAAAAATCCAAATAAACTTGATCCCGTTATTTACTTGTTTACCATTGTAACTTGAATTATTATAATGACAGGACTAAAAACATCTAAAAAAAATAAAAAAAATAAAAAAAAAAATTCTATATGCCACATTATTTAAGTTCTCTAGAGCATATAATGAGTAGAGAGGTTTTCGATTGAAATTAGTGCTATTATAGCTCTCAGAGTGAACATTCTACATTTACCGAGAAAATTTGTTTTTTAGTTATTGACCACCTGACCTTATTTACTGCATTTTGAGGAAACATATTTATTAGAAACTAACCTGCAGCCATACTGCGCTCCAATGTGCCAACAATTTTTTCCATCATGATGGCTCCAGAAGTGAATATCATTGTAAAGTAGAAGCAAAACCTGAAATAAAGCATTATGAATAAAATGGAACATACATTTGAGAATTTTCTTGCTAGATAGTCTAATATATATTTTCTTTCTTTAAACAAAATGCACTATTGTAAGTTGGCTACAACATCAGCCAACTTTTAATATTATGTTACTAAACTATTTATGTTTTACAAAGTATACTATTTATTTTTTTACTCTTATTTAGAAAGAAATAAATGAAAAATTTACTTAATTGTAGATAATTATTCATATGGAAAATGTTTTCTTTAGGGGATGTCAGTTTATTTTTTAGAATCACATATTAAAACTATTCTATAGGGTAAATAAGTAATAATATCAATTGTGAAATGTAAAAATTAATGAGATTATATTTGATGATTAGAATAAGTTTACTCTAAGGAAAAAATACCTACGAGCAAAAAAATCCAGGTAGTCCACTGTGAGTAAAAAGCGGGTCTTTTCCCCCAAATACTGGGTCCATGAACTAAAACAAATTATTTTAAATTGTAGGAACTGGATGATAAGGGTTCATTATCAGCTTTTAATAGAATGGTCACCAATTTCAACTTGAAAATTTTTTATTCCAGCTTAGGCCTTTCAAGCCAATGCCACAAACTCAGTGCTCAATGAGAACATTAACCAAAAAATATTTAAAACTAATTATTAAATCTATAAAAACATTAGAAAAAACAGGAAAATAAAAACCATGGGGAAATTCCTATTTTTTAATACGATGATTGCTAATTATGTTACAGGATTCTGATTATGACGGGGATGATAAATACAGGGTCTGTCCGGAAAGTAATAGGACTGATTTTTTTCTGCCATGACTGTACATCGGAGCCCGCGTTCGCCATGGGTGTATATAGAAAATAATTTCGGAGGGGGCTGGGAAAATTTCGGGGGGGGGGGGGGCTGAGACCATTTCCGGTGTATGGAATACTAACAATTTAGATCTTAGAAGAGTTTTAGCCAACATAAACGCTATCACACCCAAAATAGAATATGTTTTATGAACTAAATGATCTTATTTAATTTATTTTTAAGTGTTTTATGAAATTTTTACCGATCAAATCAAAATTTCGGGGGGGGGGGCGGCTGCAGCCCCCTCAGCCTCCCCCTTATATACGCCCATGGCATTCGCCGAGTGGATTCGGTAGTATGGGTCCCTATCTAACCCGGTTGGTCAGTTGTCGTCGAGCATCCTGGCAGTCAAGACAGGCTTTTTCATGCAAAGAAGGAAAACATGTTGTTTTTACATTTACAAACACATTGTTTTTATGTTTGGTTCATTTAGAAGGCTTACCCAGATGATACTTTAGCAAGAAGTGGTGTGTTTCGGTGGCACAAGGCCTTTTCGGAGGGCCGGGAAGAGGTCGCCGATGAAGACCGTACTGGATGACCTTCGACAAACACCGACAATGTGATTCATGGACAAACTGTCTACTCCAAGTTCTACGTGGAAGTGCTCAAGAGACTCAAAAGAAGGGTCAATCGGATCCCAAAAGACATTGCAGCCGACTGGAAGTTGTACCACAACAATGCCTCGGCTCACACCTCCTTTCCTGTGCCAAGCTACCAAGCCTGGCAGGCATCCTAACGCTTCCCTAGCCGCCCTACAGCCCAGATGTGGCCCCCGGACTTCTCTTTGTTACCTCGCCTTAAAAGACCGATGAAAGAAAAGCATTTTGAGATGACATAGGGGATTCAAGCAGCTTGTACCACGGCTCTAAAGGCTATTCCGGAGAATGCATACTGTGTCACCTTCAATGCTTGGAAATCGCGCTGGCAGCGCTGTACCGACGCAGGAGGAGCCTATATTGAAAGTTTTTAGTAATTGTAACGGTTGGATCAATACATTTTTTTTAATCGACTCAGTCCTATTACTTTCTGGACAGACCCTGTAAAAAGATATTTCATATTTCTTAACGAAAAAATATACCTTTCTAAGCAACTTTTTTATTTGTATTTGCATTCTTTCTATAGCCTAATAAACTTAATTAAAAATTAATTATGTTTTGGGTGGATATCTTCTTATAGGTTTTATTCTTACCCTCAAAGCAGATGTACCAAAAACATGTGATATGCTACACGAACTGGACAAATCTTCCATAAAAGTCCTTAAGTCTTTGGCTATTTGCCTTTTTATAAAATTCCCAATAACGTAATCTGAAAAAATAATTAAACATTTAAAATCCTTTTTTTTTTGCAGATATATATTCTATGTTTTAGTTCATTTGTAAATGGGAAACAAAAAGTATTGAAACATTGATTATTATCAATGCCCCCAACACTTATTGTTAAATTATTCAATTATTAACAGGCTTTAAAATGTTGGAACTTGTTGCAAATATTTGATTTTGAATGGATTTCATGAAACACCTGTTTATGACAATATCTTAACCAATGTCTACTCGTCTATTAACAATTGAATTTTGGTACTTATCATTTATTTTCGCACTAAATAATTTATTTTATTTTTATGTTATTTTTATTAATATCATATGCTGCTCCTTGAAATGGAAATTTGCAAATGGCGGAACTGTCGAGAATATTTTCCACATAATTTTGGGCTTTGCGGAATGAAACGTTTCTGTCTTCTGAACATGCTATAAATATATAAGATATCCTACAGTGTTTGGCATTAGAAGGAGGAGGGTTAGGTTGTAAAACCCTCTTGGGAAAATAAAGTAATAAAGAAAATGAATTGTGCACACAAAAATATACTATCACAAAATGAATGAATTAAAGTATTTATTGCAGTATAAAGATATACAAATAATGGAAATCTCTTTTTATATATATTTTAAAATACTATTTCAGTGAAGAGATCAGCTTTCTTAAGTAATACATTTCAATGATCTATAAAAGAAATAAACGTGTACACATAAAACAATATATAAAAGTTAAAAACACCTTATTATGATCATCATCTCAAAGCACAAATATTTTATTTATTTTATCTCCTTACACATAATGTTTTGGCCTTTAGGCCATTTTCTAACAACTAGAAGAAAAATAAAGTAAGTGGTAACTTCACATTATTTTCTTTTTCTTTTGTGTTCTGTGTATGGATATGAAATAAATAAATGAAATATTTGTGGTCGGAGTTGATAATCATAATGTGTTTTTAATTAAGCTTGACCTCAGAATTTTCTTTTGAAGAAAAGAAGAATATTATATGACAAATATATTAAATTTTATATTGTTTTAAGATATTAAAGTGAATTTATGACAGCCCATTTCTCTCTAGTCCATGGTAATAACGCCTCTTCATATATTCTATTAATATGTGACCACATATAATGTAAGAAGTCAGAACTTTTAAACCTAGCCATAGCTTGTGTAATTTAAATCAATTACAAGTAATATACTTTCACAAACTTACTTGACATGTCCATAGTAACCAAAATGTCACTTGAATTCAAACAACTACTTGAAGTGTCTGCTTCGAGATATAATCTTTCTATAAAACAATCAGTAAAATTTGACTGAATGTGGATTATTCCCCAAGCTCTGTTGTTTATAACATCTGATTGAGCTTCAGAAAAACTGTTTTTGAGAACCTATAAATAATATCAATGAACTATACATTAAAATAATAAATTGTAATCATACAGTTATATCCTGTAAAATTAAGGCAGATCTAAATAGTTTTATGATCAAAACTCTGATAGAGTTCTCAAAAGAGTGAAATAGTGTGGCTTAGCAAAATGACAAATGTATCGGGAATAAAAACAAAAGATTATAATTCCTTTTTACAGAAGATATAATTCCTATTACAAAAGATTATAATTCCTTTTTACAACATTTATTGCATACAAGAATTTCCATGGGGGGGGGGTTATTCTATATAAACTTTTTTTGTAAGGCAATTAAACCACTTGGGAAATTATTGCGAACATACACATTCTAATTTTGATACTTACTATGTCAAATGATTTGTTTAATATGTTAGCGTAATGACAAGTAAATGGCCTCGAAAAAGTGCAATTCAAATCTCCAACATAAGGATCCCTGTTTAATTTGCAGAAATCTCCATCATCCATTGTAAACTCATCTGACATTACTATCATTTTTAAATTATTTGGATTACGTCCAAAAGATATTGAATAGAAATATGACTGCATTATTGGTAGTGTCAGAAGAAAGAACATAATCCTGAAAATATGAATAAAAAGTAATTATTATCAAACAAGGTGTAAAAATTAAATCGATAATAAACAGAATATTTTTTAGCTTTTCTTTTTTTGAATAGAAACTACGTAACTTCTTGGTTGTAAACAAGTAAGTCAAATTATTTTTGATTTATTAATTTAAAAAAAAAATGGTATTTCAATGGCTGTTAGTATATATTTATTGGGGTTATATATAAGTTTTGAGGATTGTTTTGTAACTTTGAAGCTTTCTTCTAAGAAATTTGAACAATGTATTTTATTCAAGGTATTGTCCATCGTTAGATACAACTTTTCCCCATCTTTAAGGTAGCATTTAAAAAATTCCCGTCAGGGGAAAAAACCTTTTACAAAGCATTTGGTTAGGAAAAAAAATCTAGATGCCACTTAAAGAGCATTAAAATAAAAATGAGACAATTAACTCTAGGCTGCCACAAAGAGTTGTCACCTGGTTGACATTCTTTAGTCTGTTGCCTGATCCCATTTTATTTTTATTTACTGAATGAGGCATTCCTAGAAAGTAACGTTGGAATAAATAGTATGGAGGATGGTCTTCCTTCGTTATTCGACTATTAACAAGAATGCAACATCACAAACATACAAATAATTATTTCACAAATATTTTAAAGAAAAACATTTTGCTTACAATGTGTTCCCTCTCATCCATATAATATTTTTTAATATCTGTGCAGCAAGGCGATTCATGTTTATTAGACTGTAAGGAGATTCAGCAACATTTGTCTCCCTCGTATATTTAGGTGGATATATCTTTAAAAATAAAATAAAAATGCATCTTATTTCCAGAAGTACGACTTTTTGAAGAATTCAAGAGGAAAATTGCTTAATATATTGGTAAAAGTAGCATGTTGCATGTGGTTTTATTGAATTGTATCCTTACTTGCTCTGAATCTTTGATTTTTAGAGGTTCTTGTTGCAGGCTTAACTTCAGAAAAGCTTCTTCAAGTGTGTTCACTTGTTGCTTTAACAATATGTTTTTTGGCGAATCTTCGCATATCATTTTTCCTTCTCTCATCATGCCAATCTATACTAACAATATATTACATATTACTTCTTAAATCAGAATGATAGTTAGTAGTAACCATTGTGAATATTTCGATTAATTGTTTTCCCCCCATAAATGAGAGAAACATACCTTATGAGCATTTCGTGCTTCTTCAACGTAATGAGTAGTTATGATGACAGTTTTACCTTGATCACTCAATTTCAACAAGTACTGCCACATACTTAAATAAAAAAAAAGTATTAATTAAAAAAAAAATAGTAAACAACTATTTACTATTAAAGCGCACTGAGGCTTAGGTCTTTAGCCCCGACAACCATGGTCCAACAGGGAATTTTTTCAATGGGCTCTAAACTGAGAAAAATCGCAACCTCCATCTCCCACATGAGAAGCCACTAGGCCACGGGGAGACCCAAAACATTTTATTATTTTCATTTATTGCTTCATTTTTTTTTAAATAGATAATATGTATGTTTACAATAATTACCTATGACTTAAAATGGGATCAACTCCAACTGTCGGCTCATCAAGAAGTAATATTTTAGGATTGTGAATCAAAGCAGCAGCAAATGAGACTCTCCTCTGCTCACCTCCACTGAAATTATCACATGGAAATTCTTGTTAAAAAATTTATTCTTTTATTCTTATAGAAAGGAATCCATTTTCACAGGGCTATATTTCAATGATAATAAGGTAGAGAATAAAAGATTATAAAATAAAATTCTTTGATTCGTTTATTTATTCAGTGAATCTCTCATGAGCGGTGTCATTAATGTGAGTGTATTATTGCACTGGGACCCTTCTGGGCGTCTTCAGAATAAACGTAATCTTTCCTTTCTGCAATATCGACCTGACACTGCTCTGGTGTGAGATGCTGAGAAATATGTGGCCCAGCAAAGAACTTAAAGGCAATTAATAAAATACGCAATGTAGCCAATACATTGAAATACTTCTTACACATCTCAAAACATTAACTATTATTTGAAGATATAATTACATGTTTTCTTCTACGAAAATAATTTATTTTATTCTGTCTTCATTGTAAATAACCATTGTTCTTGCTTTATGTTTTGTATTTTTCCTATGAATTTTTTTTTTCTATTCTTTTCATGTGTTCTATTTTATTTAAGTTTTATTTTTTTTAATATTACAACCTGACTAATACTTTAACTTTGACTTTGATTTTGCTGTCCTGATGAGTTAATCGCCTCCGTCGCGGAACTCATAATGAATTAAACAAAAATAAATAAAATATTCAGTAAATATACTATTGATAAACCATCAGATATAAAGAAAATTAATTACTAAATTAACTAAGAATTTAATTAATGTTTATGATAGAACAAATATTAAACATTTACTTTCCTTTCTATAGTATAATGTTGAGATAATATTTAGAAGTACACACTGCTTCAAACACTGCTTATATGAATTTCAAATATTCTTTGCTTTTAGAAAACAAGTATTAATAATTTAAATTAAAGTTTTAGGCCAACCTTACTTTGGCAATATTATTGATGCAATATGTGGTAAAGGTCAGGTACCTACCCCTAAACATCTCTATAGTATTCACCTATTATTATAGTTACATTGTACTTGGGTTTTTATATTTTGGACCAACTGGAATCACCTGGATCTAATTTCACTGGCTTTGTGGCTCAAGAAGAATAAAAAAAGACAAAAATAAGAGTGGATCAAAAGCTGATTTAAAAAACTTAAGAGTGCTGGGTATGAGAAACTAATATGAGCAAATGACTTTTCGAATTCTTTGAGGACGGATGAACAACTGTTTCAGAAGCTAGTTGGACTGGCATTTCCAGTAATAAAGAAATATCATTAACAAGTAAATAAAAGCCCTCTCTTATTCTTCATCTGCTGAATTTTACTTATTTCGTTATATTTGTTTCACTTACACTTGTTGGTGCTAATGACCTAAGTAGTCGAAGAGCCCGGAAAAAAAAAAAAAAAAAAAAAAAAAAAAAAAAAAAAAAACATTCACTTTTATCACATTCTATCTCAAAACACTCAAAATAACTACGAATTATGGTCTCGACCACTTTATGTGAATAAATTATATGTCAATATACCCCCACAAATAAAAATATTACTCACAACTCATGTCAATTTATTGAAGGACTTTCAATAAAAATGTAAGCAATTTAAATTTCTTATATTATCTCATCAATATAATTGTTTCAGTATACAAGACTATTCAGACGATCAATGTTGCCATTGACACAATAATAATGATTGTGAATTGTAACCTTAGACTGATAATAAAAAAGATTTGTTTGTACCTCAACCTTCCTACATTCATCTTCCAATCGGGAAGTTCTAAAACTTTTGTTAGTTCAGCCATCCTTGTTTTCCTTTCTTGCTTTGTCAGACCAAACAGGGCAGCATAGAAGTGTAAGATTTCTTTCACGGTGAATTCCTTGAACAGTGCTACTTCCTGTAAATTGGATAATTAGATATCTTTTTTTTTGTTATTGATTGTTAAACGGGCAGTATCATGGTGTCAAGATACCATAAAACGGGGTAGAGTATTTATTTTTCAAGAAAAACAATTTCATTGGAATTGAACATACTTGAGGCATGTAGCCGACGTCTTTATCAGCACCAGCAGCAAGCCTTATCTCGCCGGAAGTCAAAGGCTTTATCCCAAGTATGCAAGTAAGGAGCATTGTTTTGCCACATCCACTTGGACCCAATAAACCATATCTGGAAAAAATATGATAACATATCAATTCAAATATAATTTCAAGATTGAGTCAAAAATGTATCTAAAAATATAAAGAAAGGATAGAGGATGGATTATAAATGTTTTCTTATACTTAAGAACTCAGAGCAGAATTCTAAAGTCTATTCTATAAAAAATACTTAAACTAATTAATTGCTTATTTTAGTTATTATTTCTTTCAATTATTTTTCCTCCTTGTCTTTGTATTATTATTAACTAAAGAATGGTTAAATCATTCAGTCATTATAACTTTTAGAGACTTTTAATGAACCTCTATAAGCCCAACATTGATCATAATGTCTTTAATGAAGCATTCACTTTCTGTAGGCTTTACAAGGCAATCCCTGGAATTCCAGTGACTATCAGAGAACACAGAAGAATTATTTTTAAATATTTTCCTCTAAAGAAAGACAATTTACATTTAATCTCCTTGGAGAGCACTGCAGTCATGAAGTGCTATTGAGCAGCGGGTTGATGTCTCACTAAGTCTAAAGTTCCTTTTCAACTTACTACGTACTTAAGGGTCCTTCTGGTAAATTTGTTGTGTGCTGATTTTTACTCATTCAGGCACACGAAATCTGATTGGTGCAAGGTAATTGGATTAACAAAAGATATGCGTTAGAGTTTCTTCTTTTAGTTCACATCTTATTCTTTAGAGCATTGCAGGCTACCATGAGAAAGTTAGCCATCAAAATTTTTTTTTTTTTAAGGTCTTCTACAGGACATGCAGTGCTTGGCATCCACCTAGAATGGCCATAACCTAGCCAGAAATACTGTCGATCTCACTCCAATGGTAATATAAATGTTTTTTCCCAGGCACAAGATACCACAACTCGATCCAGACGTTATGTTGGCATTAGGCTGAGTTGCTACTGGCTCACAACCAGCTCTGCGTGCCGAGCCAGTGACTACCACATATTTGACCACCATATTCATCTCTGATACAACGGAATCTAAGAAATTGATTAATTCCAGTAACTCTAAGGCAGTCTACAATTTGTAGAGATATAAATGCCAATAAATTTAATATTTTAGCTGACCGAAAAGTATTACTAGTCCTACTATCTTTGCCAAACATTCCTGGCCAAATTGTAATTGCTCTATCAGTTTTATCAATTTCATGAATTATTCTGGTGTCATGCTCTCAGAATATCTTTCCTTAGTGAAACAACATACTTCTCCTGTAAGACTATCTCCTCTAACTAAATCTAACTTCATGGTATTCTGGAAATTGGCTTCAAATGATTTCCTACAATTTTTTTCTTATCTCTTCATAATAAAGCTATGAAGAGCACATTTGTTTTTGTTTTGTTTTTTTACTACACCTTCATTTATGTACTATACACGATTACATTTATTATTATACATGTTATGTTTGCAAAAAATTAATAAATAATAATCATTGTAAAAAGATAATTGGAATAAAGAAACAGATCTCCCGAAAACCAAACCTTTTTGATACAGCTGCAACTAGCTACTGAGAGAAAAGACAGTGGATGCCCTACCCTCATAGACGAGGACATTTTTAGTGGAAGTAATATTCTAAATGAAGGGGAAATGTCTGAATATTTAAATAAATAAATGGTTTATGAATTTTTATAATTGTTAGTTTTAGCAAATTTACGCAAATTGAAGTATTTTAAAAAAAATGTACGACATTTTGTAAAATTTGACATCATATACAAAAATGTTATTTTGATAATATACTCTTTGGAGAATTGTCTACTACAATGACTTTTTATTCATTTTTTTCATAATGGATGTTATTTTTTTTTTTTACCACCTTCGGTAAAAATAATGGTATAATATCTATTTCTATTTCTCTACTCTCCTTGGAATAATAGTGTCATTTTCAATCATTTCTAAGAACTTGTTATGTACCCTTGAGAATTCTTGAAAATAGTACTATAAGTCCTTGGGAGACTCACACTCCCTACAAATTAAAATTTAAATAGCATACTCTTTTGAAACATGAACACCGACTTATTAAGTAATTACTTTGAGAATTGCAACATGAGCTGCTCTCCTATTGTCTTTTTCTAACTATTTCTTGAATGACAATCTTTGAACGATGTTGCAATTCCATTCAATTCCTCAAATTGTTGGCATTAGTTTTGCAGTGTCTTAGTATGTCATGTATTCCCTTAATACTTTACTACGGTACTTCATATATTCCAATATCATGTGCCCATTAAGCTTATGTATGTTATGTAATATTTCAAAATATTAAAAGATAAGTAAGGAACCAAAGATTTACCATACTCAGGCATTGGGCTGTAAGTTCTCCTAGAAGTTGGTTCGTGACACAAGAAGAGATCCAGTTTGTTTTGAAAATGTAAATAACCTTGCACACTATTAAATAATCTACTTTGATGGTGGCTGTTCACCAATTACAGACGAAAGGGGGCGAAAGGGCCCACTCCTGTGGCGAATCATTTGCAAAAATGCTTTCCAGTAGTGTATAATTATATACATACATATATATATATATATATATATATATATATATATATATTTATATATGTATAATAATTATATATAATAGTTTTCAGTTCTTTGGAGGCTTAGCGTCGGTATAGGGCCCTATATATTTTGTGCTTCTTGTTTGCACCTCTTCAGGGAGACTCCTGCAGCAAGATATTTTTTGGACATCCAAATATAAAAATTGTTTTAAAATTGCTAAATGCTCCAATAAATATACCTAAAATAAATACGTTTCACAAATTTTAGTCCTACCTTGTGAAGAAGTCCTCTCCTCACCATGAACCCTCAATGGAGACAGGCGTAATACTAGCTACGTTCAGATGTTACCAATATGGCCGCACATTTATCTTTATGTTATTTCATCGATGTAGTCTTAGAAAAGTTGAATCATCAAAATGAATCAATTAGGTCTTAATGTATTCTACAATGGACAATTTGCGCCAGCCTCCAAAGACAGTACATGGTGATGAGAGGAGTTCCTAACAAGATAGGACTAAATAGAGGCCATGAATTGTAATATTTATTGGAGCATTTAACGATTTATATCATATATTTAAACAAATATATATATATATATATATATATATATATATATATATATATATATATATATATATATTTGGATGTACAAAAAATTTCTTGTAAGAGTGCCCTTGAAGAGGTGTTAAGAAAATTCACACAACATATTGAGCATCAATAATAAATAAACTAGTGTAATACAAAAGTCAACTGCTTTACTAACCCCAAGCAACTCAAAACTACACACACACACACACACACACACATATATATATATATATATGGGGCTTAGGTGAGCTCAGTGATAGAGGACTTGACTACACACGCGCTCGCTCACTAGTTGTTTAAGGGTTGAATTCCTATCCTTTATTTATTTACGGGTACATGCAAAGGGAGAAATCAGGTGGCCGGAGCATAGTAATGACCACACTATCTCCCTATACGTACATACCTAGACCGACCACGTGGTGTTGGCGTTATAAAAGAGTGGCAACCTGTAGATAGCCCGGCGCGAATAGCCAAATTGTTGTTCTCCCTAGTGTGGCATTTGGTTAAAAATGAGATACCTCGGAAGTATCTGCTTCTCAGCTCTCTATTTCACAGGAATCAAATCCTGCTTAGTCGGATTGCTGATAATGATTTTAATGACTTTTTTGTATGTATATATATATATATATATATATATATATATATATATATATATATATACACACACACGCACAAATAATTTTTTGTTCCCGTGCCTCGACTGCTGAGTTCCTTTAGCATTAATCTCTGTGGTTTTGTTGTGTTTATGGCCGACATAATCGTCACTACCTTGTCAAAGTATCAAATATGAAAATCGGTAATAGTGATTCCAAAATCAGCGCCTTTACAAAACGACAATTTTAGGTACATATTTTTTCTATGTTTATTGTTAATCATTTTAAGATGAAATTATGAACAAACTGTTTACTGTTTTTTAATTACCAAAAAATCATATTTGTGAGTTTGGCATCTTGGTGCTAATAAGTGATTTTTCTTAGATTGCCGTTTCAAATTGTGGAATGTGTTATTTTCGATAGTTTGCTGATTCCGATTGACTAACTGTATAAATATTTACACATTCAAACTAACGAATGTGACGCATTCGACAGTATGCATTGTACTAATTGTATAGTATTAGTAATATCTACAAATCTTTGGTCTCAAAAGTATGACGATTACGAGTAAACTAGCGAACGAACATATTCGATACATTGACGAAGTAATGTATTGAAAAATGATATATTCGATACTTTATTTAAGGCATTTCCGGCAATTCGAAAGCGGCTAGAGCTTGGAAAATTAGCCACAAGCCATATCGTCCACAACCCAAGAGCAAATTATCAAATCTGAAAAACGGGATTTATCATATGCCATAGTTTGACATGTCCGACAAATCCTCCCAGGGCCGCCACATCTCAGAGCCGGGCCCGGGACCACATTAGGGGCCCCCACTTGTCAAAGCCAGACTGAAAATTCTAGTACTTTGCTATAGGACTTTGGACGTTTCTCAAAATCAAAACATTATGTATTTGGCGGAAGTGCAGGAAGAGGAAGTTGATTGGGTCACCGTCTTTCCCGCCAGACACAGCCTGTGCCCTTCTTATATTTAAATTCAATGTAAACCCCGACAATCGGTGCAGCAAAGGTCACTTTCGGTACTTGTAGTTTTATTACGACTCGTAATGAAATATACTATTCTGGGGCTGCACTTGTTTTGTCGTTCTGTACAATAAAAAAAATATAGATCCCATTCAAATAAATATAGGCTATGCCCGTCAATAATTCTAAACCCCATTTTTTTTTTAAGCTCAAAATCTATACATTTTTTCCAATTATCGAGGCCCGGGACAACTGTACCCGGTAGTCCCCCCCCCATGTGGCGGCCCTGAATCTTTCGAAAAAAAAAATCGATTTTGTCTAATCCATCACATCTGGGCCTGGAAGAACTGCTTCTAGCTCCATGATTAGACTATTCTCTACAAATAAGGAATTGTCTTCCGCCCCAGAGATAATGATAACTCATCCGGCATTTAAAACCTAAGTACAGGGGCAATTAACTTTTGGTCCATAGCGTTGGCAAGGTCGATTGCCGTAGCAAGCCGCTCTCCTGTAATTGTATAAAAACACGGGATGAGCGTTTTAACGAGTGTACACGTGACCTTCATCAATGAAATTACACCAAACAAACTTTTATTTTTTCAGATCTAAGGTTCTGTCACGGATATTAATAGAAATAAAAATATACTAGAAAATATCGTGATAGTTGATACTAATCTAAGTACTGACACAAAAAAATGCTCGATTATTAAAATCTATATGGCTGATAAATAAATTGGATTTTAAAAATAGAAACAACACATCAATAAATAGAACGAGTAATAACGAAATAAAAAAAAGTCCTACTCGCAGGAGCGTTACGAATTTCTCCTAAAACAATATTCCGGTGGAATCGGCTTTCATTCATCCTATTAAGAAAAAAAAACGCTTTAATTGTAAATGCATTTCGACCAATCTTCCTTTTATATTGTTCCTAGAAAATCACAGAGAAGATGGCCAACAGACAGCTTATTCAAACAGTAGAGATAATGGGTAATGCAGGCGTCAAAAATCGTATTCTTCAGTGAACCACTTAGTTATGTTCGAATTAAAAATTCATTCTCTAGGAATCAACGTGGAGTATCCGTTTTCGTTGATATAGAGAACGCCTATCATGTTAAGAAGCAGGGCCTTATCCATACCATTAATGGGATTTTAACGGATTATGAAGTAGGTAGTTGAAAACCTTTCTTAAAGAGCGATGGTTTCAAAAAAGAATAAATCACTCAATTTCAGGGAGTATTCCAACAAAAGATTGTAACTCCGTAGGGATCTCCACAGAGTGTGACTCTGTTCCGTGTGGGCAGACAAAGCTGTCTGCCTGCTTCAGTTCAAGGTGGTCTTTTCGCTGATGACTTCATTTTCTACATTGCAACTAAATCAATCGAAGCAGCGGAAGCTACAGGATGTAATTAACATATTTATTTATGGTGTGAATTAACTGGATTTAGAATATCCTTTAAAAAGAGCCCGAGGTGTCCATAGAAATGTAGTTCGAATTCAAATTGAAAAACACATTAGGCCTCAAAATAGACCAACGGTTAACCTGGTTTTAACATTTTAAAGATATCAGATTTCAAAGTCTAAAAAGGTTGAATCTTCCGATCGAACAGGAACTTTGGGCGAAGTGATCGATCAACTATTTCTACTGCAAAGCATTGGTATGATAAAAACTGGTTTTAGTTCCATATTATATAACAACACCTCAACGAGGACATTAAACAAGCATAATATTATCCATTAATTGCAATTTACACTAGGGCCTTCAGATGTACTCAAGTCGAATACATTTTTTTAGAGAGTAGTTAACCTTTTCTAGAAATGCGACGTTCAATCAGAAATCCGACTGTATCCCAAACCTATACGCTTTGCACCTTTTTACATAGCGTTACAGGGAGTGGTACATTAGTGCAGTGGAATTGAAAGGTAATACCACAAGCCTAGTAGACAACGGTTTACCTGTCCGTCACTAGGAAACATAACGGACCCATTACCAACATAATAGCTGACACACAATAGGCAAACAGATTACCTGGACTATCCTTGAAGGTGTCAACAATTGATGTGACCCTAGGCATGATCTCTTTGACTCCATCAAATAGACACAAGTCTACCTCAATATTTTCCTTCAAGATGACATGCGTATATCGAAAGCGCTCGCCTATAATTGTACCAATGGATTCTAGGGACGGCGGCCTTGAAGAATTTATTTACTGGTGGACCTAGCCTTTTAGATTATTCAACATTATATTAAATTTACAATAGAGAAATTGTAGCAATCAGAATAGAATAAAGCAATTGTATTATCGTTTTTCCACAACAAGTGTCATGTTTCATTAGAGATAAGGTTTCACAAGTTTCCAAAGACGTAACCATATAGCTAGTAGATCGATTACAGTCCAGAAAGATAAGAAGTCAAGATCAAGGCTGCATGACGTCACAATGAAATGAATGAAGGATGACTCGCACCAAGAGTAGGTCATGAATGAATGCATGACTTCCCAAAGTATCATGGAAATGTAAGCACAGACTACTTATAGTTGAGTACTTCGAGGGCTTCTCTTGTTTTAAAATTCTTCAAATATTTAAGAATGAGGTTTTTAAAAATAAAAGAGCTATACAAAAAAATGTTCTGAGAGAAAATAATTTATATGTATTTTACACTGCTCATTACAAATCTGTAGTTAAAAGTAAGGATTATCTACGTTTGGAGCAAAAAACGTCCCAAAAATCCATTGTAAAGGACATTTAAAAGAAAGGGAGTCCGGAAACGTAATGAAATAATTTACTTTTCCCCTTACACCTTCAAAACCATCTTCAGTTTTCTTCATTTTCCCCCCTTTTTATAGGGTACATAAAAACATTGGTAACAACAGCTAATGATTAATGAAAATAATTAAGTTTTGTTAAGTTCTTCCTTAGGAAGAAATATCAGCTTCGGATTCTTTTAGTCTTAAATTATTTCTTAATTTAAATTTCTTTAACGTCCATTATAATTTTTGGACGGGTTATCTATAGGTCACCACCCTTTTCTACCTAGGATAGGGCTGATGCCTTTTCTATTTTTCTAAAGAAAAGCCACCACCTCTAGTGGGAATCGAACCCATGGCCCTGGTCACGGAGTGTTAAGTGCTCACGCCTTAACACTCACGGCCACCGGGCTTCCGAATGTTTTCTTTATCAGTCTAAATATCAATAGGACACTATGAATTCATAAATATTTTAAATTTTTGGATTGTTTTAGCTAATAAATCTTGAAAATTCACGATTTTAAATCATTTTTAGGCATTTACGGACTTTGTCGACAAAAAATTCTGCCACCATTCGATCTGATGCCTTGACGTCTAAAAGGTGCGCGGTTTATGCCGCTTTGTCAGTAACTATTTGTCCGTGTATTTCCTTGTGGCTTCGTATCTACAAAAGTGTATGTCCTTCTTTTATTGCTTCAATGTATGATGATTTTATGATTTGTTCAATTACAGTCTTGTAACGATGGTGAATACTCGAGGAACTATTAAATAGCCTGTGTCACACTAATAACCATGGGAGTCAATGTATCATTAAAGAAAAGGTTAGTCTGAAAATGTTTATTTGTGAAACTAGCTGTTTTCCGTCTTCAATTGGAAATAAATACTCGCAATCCAATTAAAATAAATTATGTTGAACAATTACTCATATTAATTTATTGTAATCGAGTTTTAAAAATAATTATGATTTTTGATAATTGTTAGTTCCATCATCCGACTACTCGAAAGTAACACCGTCTATAACGAGCCTGTTTACCTCTAAACGCCAAATATTTTTACTTCATTATCTATAATGAGTCTTTATACATTTTATTGGTAACTATCCATTAGCCATTTACTGGCAGAATGCTGGAGGGTACTCCCTATCATCAAATACAGCTGGTATAAATATTGCAGGGAGGCAATACTTACAAGAAGTGATTATCATCTTATGTACAAATTTAAAACAGAATAGATAGGTAATACCTATTAGGTATATACAGATATATTGTACATTTTAAACAGTAGCTGCTCTAGAAGGTTTTAATAACTGTGCCCATTACGAATTACTATTAATAACTGTGTATTTGTTCTAAAGCAATATATCTTTGAGGTGGGTTAAATTTTTGTCTATGTACTGTCATCGACAAAAGTCTGTTTATGCGATTTTGTAAATTTCCTCCTGTCTCGTTCTTTTCAATCAGTAAGAGTGAGTAATGCATCAAAACGCATACAGATAGTATGAACAAATTAGTGAGTCATACATGCTCTCATATGTACAAGGACGTCAACTTACTAAATCCAACTGAACAAACAGTTCACTTCTTCGCGGAATTGTGGTTTGTTATGAAATACTCGCTTTACTCTGTTCATTCCCACGTTTGTAGTACATGTGACCAAGAGGAACGTTAATTGTCAGCCATCGTACAATTACAGGTTGCATGTTGCATCTCCGATCCAAGGATACGTGCCGTAACCAAATACTAAAGTGAGCCTGCACAAAGCCGGAACTTTTACTTTAGCTACAAAAAAAAAAAAAAACTAAAAAGAAAAATGATGTGTCGTCCACAATAGACCTCTTAGGAAGTTTCGAGCACTTAGTTTACAAAGGGAAGACTTTTGGGGAAGTTCATTATGTTAAATCTGGCGAACTGAAGTCATAGCTCAAGTGCGACTCTTAGGATTTTTGCGTATAATGTTTGTACCTGTTAAATGGAAAAATTGAAATAGAAGCTCGCTGAAACTTGACGAAACACATATTTTCGAAACTTGCAGCACCATTTTTTTTTCTATTTGACGAGACAGGAGTGTATAGGAAATCACTTCGAGGGAGGGAGGGGCTTAGATCATCGGGGATTTGCGGAGTAGGAATAATTTTATTGGGTGCCCATGACCTCCCGCGGTTGAATACACCCTTCCAAACAATAAAAAAAAAAAAAAATAATTTTAAATATTTTAGTGTAAAATGTTGAGTACTGAGGTCCTCTGGACACCTAGTAAATCAGGGTAAATGTTGAAGACATTTTTAGTTCCTATAGGCTTTTTTTTAATCAATGTTCTCACCAAAAAAAATGTTTTGGACTATTCCACGGTGGATGCTATTTAATATTTTAAAGCCTTCTGGATATGACCGTGTTGAATTCGTAATAACCGACGGTCATGGCAATACAAGAATCAAAGTACGCCTACATAAAAAGTGTCAAGAACACTGACACAAAAAGATCACCGGTTGCAGAAAACCTCTTTACCACAAGTCAATCCATAGAGTTTGATACATATAACTAAAGTCCTAATAAAGGCGTATACGACTCGGAAAAGGATTATCCGAGAAGCGATAGAAATTGTAAAAATATCCCCACGAGTTCAACACAGATGATGGCTACAAACTCAGTAAATTGTGGACACACTGAATGGCATCTTCCTTGGGATGGCGCGCCATTCCAAACGCTCTGGAAGGATGGACAAATCAGAGGTTTGGAAAGGCCGCGTACGACCCCAAATATAAATAAGAGCCGGCCTGAGACCGATCTTCATTCTTAGAAGAAGCCCTGAGGAAGCCGGCAGTATGTCTGGCGGAACAACGCACAGTTGGGGTATTTGCCCAGAAAAGCTGGCCAAAAGTCCATTTTGTAAAAGTTATCCGAGACGAAAATGAATTAGTGCTAAAAATAGTTGAATAGTTTGTGCACGAAGTGTAAGGCTAATTTTTGACCTGACATTGCCTGTAAGCCAGGCGTACCACAACAAAGTCTCCGGTTTTTAATAGAACACTGACTTCTTAACTGTTCTCCGAATATTTATCTGTGGAAAAAATTAATTTTTCACGAGTTTGGAATTTTTATTGCAATTTTGGTTCGGGATAACCCTGAAGCAGGTAAACGAGAGTACATTTATTGCTTTTTGGCAATAATTAGGCCATTTGTTAATTAGTTTCACAACAAGAGAAAATATAAAATATAAAAAATATTGGCCTTTTTAACGTAAAATTTGACATAACTCGAAGGTTTTTGTTATACTTCCAAGCATTTCCAACCTGTTGTTTTTATATCAATATTTAAAGGAAGTATTCAGCTTTAAGAATATATGATCAGAAATCGCGGATTCGCGCGGATGTGCGTGTACATGCCAGTTAATGTCAAAATTCACGAATGTATTTCTTATGTTCATTCTTTTCCGGAGTAAAAATAATGACAAAATGTATTTGATATCATGAATCAAATAAAAGAATCTTAATTATAAAGAATAACCAGACGTGCTAATGGCCTCAGCAGCCGCTGAACAAAAAAAAAAAAGAAAAAAGAAGAATTTTTTGTTAAAATATGACGATTATTCAGAAAAACAAATAAATTAATTCAAATTACATATTTTCTCGTTTGAAATCACAGTTTAAATAAAAATGGATAGCACCACATAAAAAGGAAGATATTTTTGTACAAAAAAAATGAAGTGTGGCTTCAGGGTATATTATTGTTATCAAGGGCAAAAATGACGACCAGTTTATAAATTTGAAGAATCTAGTGACTGAGTCGAAGAGAGTAAAAGCAAAATCTTACATACTACTACTGGCTCAGTACAATTGCTGCAAACTACAGAAATATATATATATATATATATATATATGTTTGATATATATATATATATATATATATATATATATATATATATATATATATATATATATAAGCTAGCTCCCATCCCGTGCAAATAAATACAAGGATACTTATTCAAGATTGGCATTACTTTCTGAGTGTGGGTGTTTGTGCGTGCGTGCGCGTGATAGGGTATGTGTGTGTAGGCCTGTCTGCATGTGTGTGTGTCATCTGATAACATTGGTAGTAAATTTATAAAATTATACGTATTATATCTAACAATTTCAAATTATTTAAAACAAAAGAATTCTATTATTTATTTATTTTTTTTTTGACGGCGCTTCGACGTAAAGTCCATTAGTGCCGACATCCAAGGGGCAGCGAAGAATTTTCCCAACGAGCCGTGGGATGAGAAAATTCCTGTCACCAGTGAAATCGAACCCACCAACTCCCTCTCATGAGTCTAAGGCGCTAGCCACTAGACCACTGGAAACCCCAGAATCCTATTATTGCCTTAAAACCCATTACTGGAATCATATATGATCCATTTTTCAGAGTATATAATCAAAGAAAATGAATTAAGTATCAGAAATATTTTTGGGCAAGATTATCAGTCCTATACCCCACTGTGCGACGGTTATTACCAATTCTACACGGTCATAACCAGAAGACATTAAAACATTCAATATAAAATGTACCTTTCATCATAAGGATGAATGTCAAACGTTTAAAAAAATTATGTACTCAGTCGTCGTTTTAAAGTAAAATTATTTGTTTAACATTTCCCAAATAGGATGGAAGATATCACCCTTAAAGTGTTTAAGCTCAATGCTCCACTTAAAAAGAGAGAAGTGACGCTGAAAGCCTATTGTTAAATGTTAAGGTCTTTTTATACAGTGCACATATTTTTGGGACAGGCTATCAACTTGTTACTTTTCTAGACAGGATATGGCGGATGATTTTTCCTATTTTCGAAAGAAAACCCACCACTTATTATTGGAATCAAACCCAAGTCCCTAAGCAAGGAGTACTCATATCGCAACAAGCATGGCCACTGGGCCCTTGGGCTTATATAAGGGGGGGGTGCACTCCCCGGATCAAGACCTACATGTGTGCCAAAATTTGGTCAACATCGGCCAAACGGTTTGGATTTGTTTAAGGAACAAACCGAAAGACAGACAGTTGATAGACTATGTTTAGCTAGCCTATGACACTCTCCGTATCATGACCTACCTGTGTGCCAAGTGTCATCAAAATCGGTCAAACGATGTGGATTTGTATAAGGACCAAACAGACAAACACCATACAATATATATATATATATATATATATATATATATATATATATATATATATATATATATATATATATATATATATATATATATATATATATATATATATAATTTAAACGACTGTTTTTATATTGATCTAATGATTTCTCGTAAGCTGGAATTATGTTATCGGATCGCGGTCCTAAGCGCGGTTATAGGTAGAAAACAAGTAACGGGTGCATATGGAAATTGAGTAATCTTGAAATGGAACGTATTCCAGGACTCGATGAATGACCGTGAGTGATGCTGTTCTGGCCTAGACCTCCACTTCAGTCAGGGACTCAGACTACGTCATAGGATTTCGTCAATATAGCACAATCATTCTAATCGAATTATATATATATTTTTTTGTTGAGAGGAGATCGTTGACCGTTGATGATGCAAGGTAGGGATTGTCGGGGTTCGGTCACTGCTACTTAATAAAACTACATTTTATCATAAAAATGGTTTTATTGTGCCGACGTTTCGGCTTGAACTTCAAGCCTTCATCAGGGCTGTAAAAAACAAGTAGGACGGATGTAGTACTGAAATATACACATATATATATATATATATATATATATATATATATATATATATATATACATATGCCTACAAACATAAATACACATACATATATACATACATACATATGTGGAAAAAGACAAAAACATAAAATACTAGAACATAATATATAGTGTTTGGATTATTAGGAAAACAGATATAAGAATAACAGATTACATATTAGATTAGATATAAGAATAACAATATGGGCTTACCGATGGGAAGATAGAGAACTATTCCTCACAAATGCGGGATCATTTCTGACAGTTAATACAGGGAAATATAGGAAGAAAGGAGTTGGTGAGGGGGAGGGGGGTTCTGGACCACCCAATGGACAGAGAACATAGAAGATGAAAGAAAGAGCGGCAAAGTACAGTAAGGGGTCATAAAGTCATAAAATGCTGTGTTAATGGAAAGGGAGGCAGGTATAAAGGGCTATATTGCAGGCGGTATAGGGGATTAGGATGGAGTTTTTAATAAATGGAAGATGTTGGAGTAGGTAGAGGAGATGACTTCTTTGTCAATTTTGTCATTAACTGGATTATTTTCTAGGTGGATAAAAATTGATTCGGAAAGGAGGCGTTTTTCTTGTTATATATATATTTTGTTTTTAGTGTTCTAATTTTAAAGTTCATTCTTTTTTCGGGACCTGGCATATAGCATAAATGTGACAGACAAGCGGTTGAACTCTATACTTCAAAATAAATTACTGTCGAGACCGCCAACGACCATACCACGTTCAATAAGCTGGTTCCCGTTCGACCACCTAGGGAAGGAAATGGGCGTGGTTAATATTTACGCAACCTATAGATAGTTTAGCACTACCACGCTGCATTGGTAATTTACTAAGCGCTACCACTTGCTAAGTAAATACCAAGTTTAGAAAAATTAAGAAATAATAACTATCTAAATCAATATCTCTGCGCAAAATGTTTCTGATTTCAAGAAAGATGTACACAGAATGTAATCTGAAGCACAATATTTCTTAGTAGACGTGGTTCCTAAGACGTGAGCACCGTGTGCCTAAAGTTTTCATTAGCGCCGACATCCAGGGTGCAGCGAGGAATTTTCCCAGCGAGCCTTGAGATGAGAAAATCCCTGCCGGAGGTGGGAATCGAACCCACCATCTCCCGCTTATGAATCCAGCGCGCTAGCCACTAGACTACGGGAGACCCCGTGTGCCTAAAGTTTCTGAAAAAGAAAATGCAGATTACCAGGCCTAAAAATATTTGTTATTTATCAACAGACGTTGAAATTTAAATAAATAATATTTCTTAAAGCACCTAGAAATTATTCGGGAGAGAAAATATTTAATAGACTGATGAGTATTATTATTTTGTTAACTTGAAACCTGTGATAACAACTTTATCAGCTACTGAGACAAGACTATTTTATCTCATAGTAAAGTAATATTATTGGCCTGTAATAGGTACATGAATCATTCAGATAGTTACTTATATTACACATTTTTTTGCGACATATGGGCTATGAAATGTTGACATTTCTCGACATTCAGTAAACTTCATAAGCCGTTTTCCTTCCTATAGATAAAGGAAAAATACGCTAAGAATGGGAATTCACAATGTGTAATTAGTGAATTCTATTTCTAATTATAACTAGAAATAGAATTATAATTAGAAATAATTTTTAAGCCTTTAATATATTTAATTAAATCCACACATCCTGGATACATAATAATATATAAACTTACAATCAATTCCTGATCTCTTAGAAGACTTAACTCAGTGTGTATATCGTACAAAATACGAAACACAAAAAAAAAATAAAAATAAAATAAAAAATAATTAGAAATAGAATGTACCAATTATCCAAGTGTTTGAAACAGTACCCAGTATAGTAAAACATGTTATTAGGTAAAGAATTCCTGATTTATTTTGAAAAATAGGAAAAGTATGTTTTTTTGGTACATAATTCCTTAGTAGTAGTGTTTGTTATAAAATACCTAGAATCAATTTACGGAAAATAATACCCTAAATGGAAATAAAAATGATGCCTTATAACATAAATCAACTTATTTTCTGGATAGGCGACCAACAAAGCAAGTAAACAAAAAACAAGAGGCCCAAGTGTTTACAATGAGGTAATTCAACCGGAATGCAACCTTACTTTTAGAGATCTTCCAGTCAATGCCCTCTATGCTATTTTTCTTATTCTGCTTCCCGACATGTACACAATGTAACAAACCACTTACTATAAAGCACATACTGACTGACTGTTTACAGCGACAAAACTATGACTTGCCTTACAATATGAATTACTCGAATTAGACGAAGTGGGTTAGGCCACAACAGTGTGAGATTCCTACTCACTAAAAAACCACCTCCCTTTTCACCTCAACCACCCTACGGAACCGCCCTCAGGCACTACTTCGTAGGGGGTTGACCTTTTGCCTTCTTCTTATTGGACTACATTATGAAGCCGCAGTCTGGCCTTTTCTCTGCTGTTCCAATATACGGAGCTTCCTGCCGATGAAAGCAGCGTATTCCGCTACATCCTTCCAGTTCTCAACTTTAGCTAGGATTAGGCTGACTAGGTTTTCTGGTTTCAGTGCCTCTCCTAGTTTTCTTTCTAATTCGGCCTTTTCTATGGAAAATCTTGGGCATTCGAAGTATACATGATGCGCTGTTTCGTCTACTGGGGCATATGTAGGGCTTGAAGCCTCATTATCTAGATTAAAGCGACATTGATATGCCCTCAAGCAACCATGCCCGGTGAGCAATTGTGTCAGATAATAAATCAACCTCTCCATGATTCCGGTCTGACCATGTCTTGATGTTGGGTATTAGTCTGTGTGTCCAACTTCCCGATGTTGACGTATCCCAATGTCTTTGCCAGCTCTCCATAGTCACGTTCTTCTCCTCTGTTGCAATCGTCTTCCAGTGAGCGTCTGGATCTCTTTTCCTTCGGTAGATCCTATTACGTTCCTCTGCCAAGAGATCAATTGGAGGCATGTCTGCTATAACACACACTGCGTCATACGACACAGTACGGAAAGCTCGAACGACGCGTAAAGCACTTCGACGATTAACACTTTTGCAAGAGCGGGCGTATGCCTTTACTTCCATTGCGCTCGACCAAACGGGAGCTGCATACAGCAAGGTAGAGCTAGTAATTGTTGCCAGCAGTCTTCTTCGATTCTGACCTGGTCCACCGATGTTTGGCATTATACCGAGCCAGGGCCTGTGTTGCACGTGCTGCTTTAGAACTGATTACTTTCAGATGTTCAGCAAACCGTAATCTTGCATCGATCTGTACGCCGACGTATCTGATGGATGACTTTGAAGGGATGTCGATTTCTCCGATTGTGTGTGTGTGTGTGTGTGTTGTGTGCATGAGTGTATATATATATATATATATATATATATATATACATTTGTGTGTGTGTGCGTGTTTGTAGGTTTATATGCGGACATATATATAAAATAAATTAAAAATATATCCTTATAAGTGTGTCTAACAAAAGAGACTTTTTTTATTTATACCATCTAAGTCTTAAAATGTTAAAACTATACAGCCATACTATACTAAAATCTTACATTTGACAATATAAAACTAAAGGGGTGTGAAATCCCTTAACTTGTTACCTTGTAAAATTCTGTAAACATAATTGATTATTTGTATAAACTTTATGCATTAAGGTAATATTGTTTTTTCATATATTCAGGTATATTGTAATATTGTATTCTCTTATAAATAGATGTATAATGAATTGCTAACTGATGTGTATATAAATTTCCATTTGTACATTTGGATAAAAATGTGTAAAATGTGATTAGATGTATATATGTAATATTTTGTTCTGAGCGAGTCGCCTTACGGTCGCTCATAAATAAATAAATAAATTATTCTGCGTAAATAACTTTTTTTTAAATTCGCTCCTACTTTTTTAGGAAGTCCTCGAGTCACCAAGAACTCTAAATGCTTGCTACTTCTGCCTCCATCGAGAGTTCAATACGACGAGAGTATTTCCTAACAAGACAGGTCCTGAATTTTTTTTTTTATTTTTTTATTTTTTTTTAAATCGTATGTAGAATTTTTTTATTAGAGTACTTAATTATGATATTTTGATGTACGAAAAATATCTTGTTGTAGAAGCCCCCCTGAAAAGGAACTAAAAAATCACGATATATATAGGGCGTAAATAATAAATAAAGTATTTTAACATTGTGACCCTTTTTTCTCTATAATGTATTTTAAAAATGGAAGAAGGTCAAAATCTTCTGAAATACATTTTTTCTGCCATTTCTAAAATTAGTTGAAGTTAGTTGAAAGTAGTTGAAAACGAAAGATTACTCCTTTATTGACCCTTAGCCGACAAATAATTCAAAGCAAATTTAGAAATATTTTAGGACATCCTCAGCGAGAAGTAATATATTTCAGAAAATGTTAAGAAGAGGAGTCTAAAAAAGAATATAAATATATGCTCTTCAATAACTTGAATGAAGCTTTCCTTCTTCATTAATATTTTTTTACTCTTTTTTATTTAAAATTAATTAAAATGTTATTGCGTAGACTACAACATAGACGATTAAATTAGTTTTAAACGTCTTTCAATTAGAGCCACGGAAATAACCATAATTGAATTGAAAACAGGAAATTGCCTTGGAAAAGCTGGTTAGTTTGCAGCTTGAAAATGAGTGGGGCTAATTCTTTTTGGGAGTGTTTGGAAGAACAAAATTACCTCCACCATCCCGGTTGTTTAGAAAGTATAAAAAACAATAGATTGATAGTCTGTCGTTAACTAAAATAAAATAGAGCCGTATAATCTTAGGACAGGAGCGTGAAGAAGGATGATGCACGTTGAACGGACGTTTTAAATATATTTTAATGTAAGTATATGAGAGAAAATTTATATTTTGAAAATAAAATTTTAGTTATAATACTAAATTGTGTTCCTTGCCTGATCAACCACTGATGTAGGTATTGCCGTAATAAAATCAACAAGAAAATAGGGGGGTATGGGGGTATAGGGGATCGAAAAACTAAGAGAAAAAGTCATTTAGAGATTTACTCGTTTTTTGCTTCGTTTCGGGAAAAAACGCGAAAAAAGACACAAAACAAATTTTCATTTTGGTACTTATTTATTAAGATTTTTAATGGAAATAAATTGTCATTGTTTAAAGAAACCAATTACTAAATTTCAATCTCTTAAAGTAATAAATTCTGCACTTTTGTTGGTTTTGCTCTTCGGTCACTAGTCTGATAGGATTGTTATCAAAGTGGCATGGACACAATTTCTTCTCCGACAGAGGAGGAAGAATTGCTAACCAATGAAATTATCATGTATGGGCTCATGAAAATCCCAGAGCTATTAGAGACAATAGGTTTTGGCATGCGTTTGTTATAATTTGATTGGATCACATTTACGCAAGTTTTGGAAGTCGACTTTTCTAATTATTTAAAGCAGGTTCCCTTACAGGAGCGGATTGAAATGTGTTTCCAGCTCGATGGCTGTTCAGCTCATTATAGCAGAGCTCCTCAAGCTTGGCTGAACCTAAATTATCCAAAACGATAAATGGGTCGTGGAGGAATAGTATCTTGGCCTCCCCGATCACCTGACCACACCAGTACTTGGTGTCAATCAACTCGAGAGAGCAATTAAGAGACCGAATCATAGGTGCAGTTCACCCGAACAATGTTTAGCCTTAATTTATCAAGTCAGTGCTGGATGTAATACTTTTGCAACATTTTGAGCAATCTGCAGTAAATCGATGATAACATAAATAAAATGTAAATAAATAAGTATCAAAAAGAAAATTTGTTTTGTGTCTTGTTTTGCGAATTTTTCCAAAAAGAAGAAAAAAACGAGCAAATCTCTAAATGACTTTTTATCTTAGTTTTTCGGTTCCCTATACGCTCCTGAATTTTTTACATTGAAATTCAGGACGCATTTAAATTCACATCCTGTTTCCCGTTAATCTTTCTATATTTTATATATATATAATTTTATTTATTTATTAAAAGTTTGGCAGTTTTTAGCGATATACTCTATGACAATAAATGATGATTAAAGAATTCATACACATACACACACATATATACATATGCGTATATTATTGCACTATATCTATATTAATTGTTTATATTTACATTATACATTATTATTATCTATAGACTTATAGCGTACATTATTATATCTATATAATTATTTTATTCATTAATATTATTATTATTACATTATTCCTTATTATTATATATATACTTATATTACACATTATTATTATTACATTATTCCTTATCATTATCTATATACTTATATTGCACATTATTACTACATTGCTTGTTATTGTTATTGTTATTGTTTTTCGCTAAACACAGTAATTCACCAATTAATATGTATTAAATGCTGCAATTTGTTCATAGCAAACAGTTTAGTTTGTGTCTGTACTGTTTATTTTCAGATTTAGTTAATGCTTGAAATAGATTGGTGTAATGTTATTCTCAAAGATAGATAGATATATCTGCTTTTCAGATTACCTGTATAAATAATGTTAGACAGATACGTAAATAGAGGATCTTATTATGTGACGTATTGTCACAGTTTGTTAAATATATTTGTATTTTTTAAATAATTGTATATCTTGTCTATATACTGGCTTTTATCTGAGAGTAGTTCAGTCATGTTGTCCGGTAAGTCATAGTTTTCTCTGAACCGACATTCAGTCAATATGTGCTTTATTGTCAGTGGGGTGTTACATACTTCACATATCGGTCTGTTCTGTCTCGTCATGAGGTGTACGTGCGTCAGCCGTGAATGGCCTATTATTCTATTCTGCCTTATGCTGGATGACCATTAACCGACTGTTTGTTTAATTTCTCTTAGTTTGTTGTCTATTGTCATGTGCCAGGATCTCTGCCACTTCTCTATAACAATTTTTTTGGCTTCATTTGCATATCTCTGTACGTTATGTGGTTTATGTCCTGACGTTGTTGTTTTGTTGCAGTCTTGGCAATTTTGTCGACTATTGTATTTTATTTAATGTCTTCGTGTCCTGGGAGCCAGTATATTGTTATCAGTTTCTTCGTGTCGTAAATCCGTTGTAATATTTGTATGTTAAGTGGGTTTGGATTGTAAGTGTTCTGTAGTCCTGTTATTGCGCTGAGTGAGTCAGTACATATCGTTATCATGTCTTGTGTTACGTCCTGTATGTTCTCTAAGGCGAGTAGAATGGCATGCAGTTCAGCTGAATAGCTGCTTGTAAGTTCTGGCAGTTTAATGCTGACGGTCTTTTTATCAATGACAGATGCTGCGGCCGTGCCTTGTGAAGTCTTAGATCCATCCGTGTAGATGAATAACGTATTTTTTTGTAGATGTGCTTTGAAGTTGTGTTTGTAATATGTGTAGATAAGGGGTTTTTCTTTTTAAATTTTGTCAGTCCCAAGTCGAATCTTAGGTTGTGTATAGTCCATGGTAGGTAAGTCGGTGAGAGTCTAACGTAGAGTTAAGTTCTTTGTATATTCGTGCCTTGGGGGTAGGATTCGTATCTAACTAGCAATGGGCGTTGCCTAGATGGTTGTGTTTGGTATTTCCGCACCATTACTTCGTCAGTCCGTCTAGGAGTGCAGGCGCTGTTCATAGATGCAGATTTTAATGTAAATTTTAAACAGTTTAGCATACGTCTGAACTCCAGAGGAAGTTCTCCGCATTCCACATCGAGACTGTTGGCTGGGCTTGATCTAAAAGCTCCAGTTGCAATCCGTAAGCCTAAATTTTGTATCGGGTCTAGTATATATATATATATATACATATAAATTTTATATAATATAACAGTTTGACCTGAGATTTTTTCCATATCATGTAAATTTTAAAACTCGGAATTTTGTTCGCGACAAAGTTTGTTTCTTTCTCAGCTTCTATGAACGTTAAGAAGGGGAATCGAGATTGACAAGTCATATGATAGCATTCAACCTTATCATAGCAAGCCTAAAGCTGATACGATTATCATTTCCTATCAATAATTGATGTAGTCAATAGAGATATTATTTAATCTGCATATTGCTGCGATATCACAAGGTTAGGAAAAACAAGACGTTCTCATTATGAATACGATTTCCAAGTTATAAAAAAATAAAATGCATAAAAGACAATTACCACGATAAACCTTAAAAAAATTATGTTATTTACTGTGTAATTTTAGCGCATTAATTAGCTTTTAATTATCAGATGTTAAACCAATTTCTTGGTTAATTTTGTCGATAGAGAGGATTTTTCTGATTTTCGGGTATTCAGGTAAAGAGTGGTGGGCGGCAAACGAATAAAAAGACTATTAAAAAATAATAAGAGATTTATTTCATGGTTGTCTTTGCGTGATTTTTAGATTATAGCAGTCGAATTTCACTTTTATTTAATACAGATAAAAACAACTATAAACGAAAAACAAAATAGAATTACAAAAAACGTTTTTGAAAATATTTCGCATTAAAAGTAATACTTACATAGTGTTTTTTTGAACAGTCATATTAACTCCGGCCAGGACATCATGGTTGGGGCCAAATCTCTTCCTAGCTTCGTGTATTTCAATAACATTGTCTTCGTCCTGCATTTTCCGAGGTCACCTATAATAGTTAATAATCCAAGATTAATACCAAGTAACAAATTACTTACCATATATATATATATATATATATATATATATATATATATATATATATATATTAAATACAAGATAAATGGCTATCTTACATATAGTTCAAACTCAAAAAAACCTAATTGTGTCATATAATGAAAGAATTAGACTATTTTGACATTTTGGAATCGCACCAGGTAAAAGGATTACATGAAGCGATGACTTTCCAGCTATGGGTTCCATTTTGTCAGCAAATTAATTTATTTTCTAAAAAA
This sequence comes from Gonocerus acuteangulatus, assembly GCA_946811695.1. Lineage (NCBI taxonomy): Eukaryota > Metazoa > Arthropoda > Insecta > Hemiptera > Coreidae > Gonocerus > Gonocerus acuteangulatus. Next base: position 73,734,813 of record OX328125.1, read on the forward strand.
CTTTTTTTTCCTCTCAGCAAAAACTCGTTTTTTGGAAATTCATTAAAGCTCATCAAAAATAAGGAAATGAATGTTAGTGTGGCCCGTAAATATTAATTTCCTAAAGGAATTATACTAACTTAGACGTTTTTTGTGTCCCCTGAATAGTTTTAGGATTTGGACATATCCTTTTTTGAAATTCGACGCCTCGCGTGGAAGCACGCATTGGTGGCGTACTTCCTGCTGATAAAACTTTTAATATTTACAAGTTTCAGAAAATGAACTTCAGAGAATAAATTTTCAGAATTCAGAGAATAAAATATCCATCTGATGAGAATATTTTAAAAATATTTCTTAGTGAGCTTCGCCTATTCGATACACGAAACATTCCAGCATTGTAGATTTTCTGTACTATCCTAGTACAGAAAAAGTCATTCCAAAAGCATGGGAATAAGTTGTGTGAAGATTATCTTAAAGTATTTGTTTTTCGGGAAAACTAATATTAATAATGAGCTTGAGGTTCGTCTTATGCGGTTAAAAGGTTTTTTTTTTTAGATTAATCCTCGATTAGCACAAAGATATCCACAATTCGCACTGGTACTCCGAATTGTAGTGGCTATTACAGTAAATCGGTGCTAGTAACTCTTATGGACATTCCTTTACCAGACCGTTTCTACCAAATCTCTTTCTTACATTTCTGTCCTCCTCCTCATAAAACAGTCCTTCGCCTCCAGTGTCACATTCTTCTGGAACTCCGTTTTACAGTCGGTCTCCAGCCTCGGTCGAGAGAGGTTGTCCTTACTGTGCTCTTGGCTCCACCGGCAAGCTTTGAGATATTTTATTGCTAAGTTCAGGTATAGACCCTTTGCGAGTGAACATGCTTCTCGGTACAAGCCTAGGATCAGTGTCTTTGTGTTAAGTGCCGCCGGAAATGTTTATTACCCCAGCAGGTAACATTCTTCTGGACCTTCGGCTAGTGCAAATACCAAGCGCGGCTAAGTTCTTTGTTCAATTCTAGAAGTTTCTATATTAATGAAAACAAAAATGAGTGAATACAGTGCCGAAATGATAAGAGAAGACGGAAAAAGCTGTCAGCCTACACGCCGATCGTGGTTTGAGACTCAGGAAGAAGTTAACCCGCAAGCTCTAAGATTCATCAGCGTGCATATAGAAGAGGAGAATAGATCGTTCAACAACGTAAACCCTTTTCATATTCACGGCTGGGTATCTTCCTTTTCTAAGCAAATAAAAGTAAAAAAACTTAGAAAGCATGGAGATTTACTTTTAGATGTTCCCAATACAACAGTAGCTACAAGGATTTTGAAGCAAACCCATTTCAACAATCTTAAAATAACAGTGGCTCCCCACAAAAACTTAAATAAAAGCCAGGGAGTGTTCTACTGCAGGGAACTAAAGAACATGCACGAAAATGAAATTGTCTCAGAACTTAAATCCCAGTCAGTATCAGCAATTAGAAGATTAGGTTCAAGGGAAACCTATAAAACTAGCTCGCTTTTTGTAGCTAATTTTGATACGCCTAAGCTTCCAGACAATATATACATCGGATACCTATCCATTCCGTTACGCCCATTTATCCCGCAGCCGATGATCTGTAGGAAATGTTTCGAAATCGGGCATCTAAGGACTAATTGTAAAAACGATGCTATCTGTAAAACGTGCTCAGAAAAATCTCATGACGGACCATGTTCAAAGATCAAGTGCGTTCTTTGTAAAGGTAATCATCCTTCATTAGACAAAACCTGCCCAAAATACCAAGAAGAAACCGAAATTAAAAAAATGATGGTGACAGAAAAAATAGGGTACTACGAAGCAAAGAAAAGAAGGCTCGCTCTGAACACTAAGTCATATGCTATTGCGGTAAACAAAAACGTGGACGAAAGCAGTCAGCTGACCAAGCTTTCTGATATGTGTAGTAGACTTGAAGAAAGAATAATGGCTTTAGAGAAGGTTCTAACTGAAACTCTACCGTCCGCCGCTGCTGAAAACACCTGCCAGTCTTACGTCGAAACAAAATTAGAGGAACATTCAAAACAGAATGAAAAAATTTTTGAAAAAGTATTTAAAAATCTGGAGTGCCTCGTAACTAAATTTGAAAAAACTTTAGTGAAGAGTCGTGAAGAAAAAGAAAATGCTAAACAGAAGAAGAATGTGAAGGAAGAGAAAATCGAAACTCCCAAAGGTGGAAACATAGAAACCAGGAATATGTCTAACAAAAAAGGAAAACAGGTTAGTGCAAAAAAGGAGAATCTTACAAACCTCAGCAATGAGGACAATTAAAGTGGATAGTAGTTTAATACTCTTAATTATAATGATTGTACATATAAGATTTTACATCCTGATTTATAAAATTTACTTGAGGTCAGTTTATTTACCCTTGGTAATAAAGCTACTGGTTTCAGTTTTTAATATCAAAATTTTATTATGTCAGTTCTCCAATGGAATATAAACGGCGTGCATGGACGAATTGGCGAACTTAAGTTGTTGTTGCAAGACACGGACATACACATTATTGCTCTACAGGAAACACACCTAAAACACGGTAAAAACTTCAGCATACATGGTTTTACGATATACCGAAATGACTACGTCTTGGGCTTAAAAGCATGTGGTGGTGTTGCTGTCTGTGTTAGGGATAACATATACAGCGAACCCCTAAGACTGCTTACTACAATCCAAGCAGTCGCTGCAGTAGTATATCTCCCATTCCGACTTACTGTCTGCTCTGTATACCTTCCACCAGGTGAACCTATTGACGTACATGCTCTCACGGACTTAATATCACAATTACCATCTCCTATATTATTTCTCTCTGATGTAAATGCAGAAAATTTAATGTGGGGGGCTACAAACACCAACCACAGAGGTAACCACATACAAAGTATTTTTGATAACACTGACTTGATACCATTAAACACTAACGAACCAACACATTTATGCTCCAGGACTGGACTACTTTCTCACATAGACGTTTCTGCTGCTTCTGCTTCAGTATTCTCGCGGTTTTCATGGGCTGTCTCTCAAGACTCTCGTGGAAGTGACCATTTTCCAATATTAGTCAATTACTCTTCCCCTATCATTTTATTTAACTCACCTCCAAAATACAATACAAAAAAAGCCAACTGGGACTCTTATCAAAATTATATTTTAGAACAAATAAATAACAGGCATAAAAGATTACAAACAGTCGAAGACATGACGAACATTATTAAAGAAGCAGCAGAATTGAGTATACCTAAGACATCAAACCATTACAAAAAATGCCCAGTACCCTGGTGGAATGAGGAATGCAGAGAGGCAATAAAAAACCGGAAAAAGGCACTACGCCTATTCTGCAGAAATCCGTCAGACGAACTTTTGCAAAATTATAAAAAATTGAAAGCAAAAGCTCAATGGGTTGTTAAACGCAGTAAAAAGACTTTTTGGACTGAATATGTCAGTAGTATAAATAAATTCTCTTCCATTCGGGATATTTGGTCGAAGGTTAACAAAATTCAACATAAAAAATACAATTCACCAGTAAGAGGACTTTTTCATAACAATAATATTGAAACAAACATACTGTCTATTAGTAACATTTTAGGAAACCACTTCTCCACTATTTCCAGTGACGGAAATTACAGAAATGAATTTCTAAATCATAAACAGACAATAGAGAAAACGCCTTTACCAATGTTACCTAAATACAAACACCCCCTTAACGAACCATTTACACTTAACGAACTGACACAAACCTTAAAATCATTAAAACCCACTTCTTCAGGTCCAGACAGTATAACGAATGACATGCTGAAACACCTTCCAACTCAGGGGCAAAATCTTCTTCTTGATAGCCTGAATGGAATGTATGAAAACTGCACCTACCCTGACATATGGAATTCTTCTATTGTGATACCTATTCTAAAACCAGGAAAAGACAAGAAGCTTCCCTCCAATTACAGACCCATTTCCTTAACCAGCTGTATTAGCAAGCTATTCGAAAGAATGCTTAATAAAAGGTTGTTATGGTTTCTCGAGAAAAATAAATTAATGACAGAATTCCAATGCGGGTTTCGCCCAGGGCATTCAACAATGCATCATATTGCCAGACTAGAAAATGATATACTGAACGCTTTTCTAAATACTGAATATCTCATCGCTGTATCCCTAGATATACAAAAAGCTTACGATACAGTATGGAAAAGGTTAATAATACAGCAACTAAAGGAATGGAATATTGAAGGAAATATTCTATGCTTCATTAATAATTACATATCAAATAGAAATTTCCGGGTCAGAGTGGGAGCAGAATTATCAGACAAATTTCAACAACAAAATGGGGTCCCACAAGGAGGCGTTTTAAGTCCAACCCTTTTTGCTATTGCTATCAATTCTGTAACAAGGTACATTCCAACTGGTATATCGTACTGCCTGTATGCTGATGATTTACTGATATATAACTCATCAAAATCATTTCATGAAACACACGACAACATTCAACAAGCCATACACAAACTAGAAAGTTGGAGTTCATCCAGTGGTTTCACAGTATCCCTGGAGAAATCCAAGTGTATATTATTTACAAAGAAAAAAGACCGACCAAATCCAACTATCACACTATACGGAAACAATCTCACAAATGCAGAAAACATAAAATTTTTAGGACTTACATTTGACAAAAAACTTACATGGTTACCCCATATTAAAGAACTTGTTACTAGGTGTAAGAAATCTATAAACCTTTTAAAAGTCCTTTCAAACACAAAATGGGGTGCTGACAGATCTCTCATGCCTACATTCTATCGTGCTTATACCAGATCTTTACTGGACTACGGATGTATAGCATATTCATCTGCCAGCCAAACAACACTAAAACAATTAGACTCAATACATAATGCGGGTATAAGACTTGCAACAGGAGCATACAGATCAAGCCCAACTGAAAGTATTTATGTTGAGTCCGGCGAACTTCCATTGGAGCTCAGACGTGAAATCTTGGGATTAAATTTCTTCAAAAAATCCCAATGTTTAAATACACCATGTGTAAATTGCTTTCTGGACAACCAATACCATGACTTATATAACAGAAAACGACCTAAACAAAAACCCTTAATTATACGCCTTTCCGAGAACAGACAGACCCGACATATTCGACAAGTTCCTACTCACAGAAATGAAATCTTGACGTTCCCTCCTTGGGAACTTAAGAATTTTAGTATAAATTTATCACTATCAAAAATGAAAAAGACTGATCCACTGTCAACGACTTTCTACAAGACATTATTCACATCAATAAAAATACAAAACGCAGACAATTTAAACATATTCACCGACGGGTCCAAAACAAAATCTGGTACTGGATCTGCTGCAGTAATAGGTTCGCAAATATTTAAACAAAAGCTCCCAAACACTGCAAGCATTTATACGGCAGAATTGCAAGCAATCCTATTAGCTTTATCAAACGTTGATAAAATAAATTGCTCAAAGATCCAATTATTTTCAGACTCACTCAGTTCATTGCTCTCTTTTAATAATATGTACAGCACACATGCCATTGTCAAACAAATATACATTCAACTCTACAGACTACAAGAACAAAACATATCCATCTCAATGATCTGGCTACCCGGACATACAAATATCACAGAAAGTACGACAGTCGACATTCAAGCAAAATTGGCTACAAGAAAACAGAATATTGACATAGAAAACGTAACTATACAAGACATAAAAAAAGAACTAGTTGATACTATACAAGAAACTTGGCAAGAATACTGGACAAACATACAAAACAACAAACTCAGAGAAATCAAAAATACTATATACGAATGGAGCTCTAGTAGCCGAAGAAACAGACGAGAAGAGGTTATACTATGTAGACTACGCATAGGACACACTTTACTAACTCACTCTTATTTAATGACAAATAAAGAACAACCCATTTGCAGACAGTGTAACGTTCCAATGATAATAAAACACTTACTAACGGAATGCAGAATACTAGAACAACTAAAACTACCTTACAACTTACAGGAACTACTGACAGAGGGTAGCCCCTTCATCAACGATATATTTACATTTTTAAAACAACACAACCTACACACAAAAATTTGATTCCAGGAAAAAATTTAGATAATATTTCGAGGGTATAATAATAATCTGATTTCAATTAAAATTTTTTTTTTTTTTTTTTTTTTTTTTTTTTTTTTTTTTTTTTTTTTTTTTTTTTTTTGAACCATTAATTAATGTTAGTAGTTTTAGTCATATGTATGTATATATAAGTCATATGTATGTAAATATAATATCTATATTGTAATAAGCAATACTGTAAATAATGTTAGCTCCTATTTCTTATCCTTAACACTTTTGTAATATTTAGTTCCATAAATTTCTACTTTTGTATATTGTATATTTTGTTTTGTAATTTAAAAAGAGCAAGTCACCTTCGTTGCGAAGCTCTTAAAATAAATAAATAAAAAACTCCGTTTTATGGGCGAAATTTGACAGGAAAACGGCTTTTCGTTCCCCATGTACACTTTTTTTCATGATGTTTAAGGTTCTATTAAACATTAAATTTCATCTAGTGCCATCTGTATATAGTTTGATAATTTCTTCTTCTTCTTCTTCTCCTTGCTCACATAAATATCCAATAAATATTATATATTCAATTCCTCCATATTTAATAGCTTTTTTTATGTGTTATAAAAGTGATATTTTATTGCGCTTTTTATCTAATTAGCTTACGAATTCTTTTCTTTAATATAGAATCAGTTCTTTTTTTTTATTCTATTAATTAAATGGAATTGTCATTCTTGACGGGCGAATGTCTCGTAACAAAGAGATTGTTTTTTATTTCATTTCATTATGTGATTCAAGGAAAAGAAAGGAGTATATTTTAATTATTTGTTTATGCTCTTTATCGATGGCAATGAGCATTATAATCTAGTTAGTGATTTCGATATATGTACAAACGATACCCGTCAGAAAAAAAAAAATCTAAATGAAGTAAATCGTTGGAAAAGAAATTCAAGAGAAAAAGGTTTATATAATAGTTGATTAATCTAGTAAAAAATCTAGTAAGTTGTGAATTTGTATATATCTGTCAAGTAATTCGTGAAACAGCCAACAGAGGCCACCGCCACAGCCTGCGAGTAAGATAGCTCTTATCAAAGAAAGGCCAGCACTCCTTAGTTATACAGTGACTGTTGAAATAATTTGCATTACATGATTATATAATGATGTAAAGGCATCAATGAGTTTGAGTTATTCTAAATATCAACATAAAAAAAGAAATTTTTAGACATTATTCAAAATGGCCGTCAGAATCTGAATGGAACAGTGTAGCCAATTTTTCTTTAGCAAAACTTTTGACCCTTTGACCAAATTTTGAAATTTTACTATTTTGACTTCGCCTAGGAGATTTTCCGTATCAAGGCCTACTTTTGTGCCAAGTTTGGTCAAAATTGGTCAAACGGTGTGGATTTGTATAAGGAACAAACAAACAGATGGACAAGCAGACAGACACGTGATTTTTATACATACAGATATGAAAAGTATAATAAAAATAAAATAAAAGAGGGAATGTACGAAAGCCGGTTGGTCTTTCAAAAAAGATGCAGGATAGAATGCTTCTTGAAAATAAATATACAGGGTGTCCCGTAAATGTCTAGTCATATTGTGGAAGGTGATAGAGGCCCCTTAGGGGAAGAAAAAATGTTATGTGACGATTTTCTGAATTCTCACACATAAGGGAGAAAACGTCGTTTTATTGTTTTTTCGAGACAAACGTGGTTTTTAGAAGAATAACCGTTGTAGCTCCGTCCCGGGTGGTTCTACTAGAAAAGAAGTGAAACTAATCGAAAGCTGAGTCAATTTACAATAAGACTAGTTGGCAGTAAACGTAAAAATGAGTGAACTTAAGTATGTGTATCTTACCAAAAGTAATCTATTCTAAATTTCCTGACATTTTCTTGATATTTCATACCAGCGTTACTCTTCAATGGGCAGGATCTGAGATTTCCGAGTTTCTGAAAAACTTCCTCATTTAACTAGCTTTCCATTCATGTATCACAGCCCTGTGTTATTGAAGGATTTGATTTAGGAACAAAAGTTAAAAAAAAAAAAAAAAACATGGATCCGTAAAAAGAAATTTCAATTTTTTTTCTTCAGTTTATACAAAAAGCTTAAACGAAATATTTACTTAAATATTAAGTAAATATTTACTTAAAACTACGTAAAAACAATTCTTCTAAAAACTTCGTTTGTCTCGAAAAAACAATAAAACGACGTTTTCTCCCTTATGTGTGAGAATTCGGAAAATCGTCATAGAACATTTTTTGTTCGCCTAAAAGTTCTCTATTACCTCCCACAATATGACTAGACATTTACGGGACACCCTGTATACCGGTTCATTATTGTCCACCCCCAAGAGCTTTAAAACGAAATAACCTTTCAAGGTGACTCGTTCCCGTAGATTCCTACTATTATTGTGATGAATAAATGCTGGCAATTAACCTAAATATACCTCCATACCTTATTCACTTAATACATTAATTCCTTGTAAACAGAAAATTCTTCGTTAATATAAACTCCAGAACCTCAAGCATACAATCCATACCAGCCGGAGTCCCACAACGCTCTTGTTTAAACCCAATATTATTTAATTTATATATTAATGATCTGCCAACACTCAAACATACTAGCCTGTCACTATTTGCCGATGATACTGCCCTGAATACAAGCTCATTCAGACTCGATACAATAGTAAACAGATTGCAATATAGTTTTAAAAAGATCCATGCATTTTATTGCAAATGGAAAACAAAAATAAACCACACAAAAACAGAAGCTGTTCTGTTTGCTAAGAGAAGACCGCGCCAATAAATTAATATTAAAATTCAAAATAATAAAATTCCATGGGTTCACCGTTCAAAATATTTAGGACTAATTCTAGATAGAGGTCTCACCTTCACCGAGCATATAAACCAGAAGCGGGATAGGTGCATGAAATTACTATATTTAATGTTCCCATATTTTAATAAAAAATGTAAATTAAACCCTAAAAACAAAACAATTCTTTATAAAATGATTGTACGCCCTGTACTGTTATATGCTTGTCCAGTTTGGAGTTTAACCTGTTTAACGAACTATAAAAAACTTCAGGTTATTCAAAATATCTGTCTCCGATTAATAAATGACTACCCCAGATACACTAAAATTACAGACATGCACGACGAACAGGAACTACGGTACAGCTGTAGTACACACACTCACGACTAAATTCTTTCATTCAGTACAACTATCAGACAATCCAGTAATAGCTGAAATAGGTAATTATAACAAAGAAACCCTCAGACGATACACCCACAGACGGATCAAACACATACTTCTGGACAGCTGACATAATCTCAGTAAGTTAATAATATCAAATGTATACTAGTATTTTTCTTGGTTTTTTTTTTTTAATTTTCCCAAAGTTTCAACATTACTTAAGATCATTGTGAATGTAAATAGACAATAATGACATGTAAAATATTTAAACATGTAAGACTAAATGTAAATATTGTATATTCAATTTGTAAATAAAAATTTCTTCTTCTTCTTCTTAAATGCTGGCAAACCGATGGATATAAAATCTGTTAAATTGTGGTAGTTAAATAGAATGAGTCTCTTATAGAAAAATACTTCTAAACTTATTTTCAATACTCTATAGTTGATAAAGTTTTTGCCACATCGCCTCTCATAAAATATTTCTATATTGCGGTTTATATTCCTAATCTTTAAATTGTAATGCCGACAATTTTTCTTCCTCCCGTCTGAGGTCAAAATATAATCAATTAGAATCCAAGATCTGGGGACATTTTACTACAAACTAACACAGATAAAACTAATATTAGGCAATTTTAGGGGAATTATCGATAGTGGTTTTAATGTTTAATAGATAGAGTTTAATCCAATAGGCACTAAACGTTCAGTTAACACATTTTTTTTTTATTGCAAAAATATTTATCACCATAACTACAGCTAAGTTTCTTACCACGGGGTTTCGCTCAGAAAAATTAGCTAAATTTTATTTATATAATTGTATTTACATCTGAACTAATTTAATTGTTCCAGCGATGGACCTGTAAAAAACATAGATATTAAATTTCTCTTTTAACTGTTTAACAGATAGGGAACTGTGAAGCACCTACTAACGGACTACAATAAAAGAGACAATGTACAAAAACCGTGGTACCTTAGTGATCTGTTGTCAGATAGCAGCCCATATATTACTACGAAACTGACGTACATACAGACCAAGAATACAAACAATGAAATATAGCTTTATTACAAACAATCCACAATTTTAATCAAAGGCCAAAATGTCTGATATCAAAATAATTGTGGACCGATTTATTTATTTTTGAATTTTCTTGTTGTTAGGCCTTACTTATTATTTGATAAATAGTTATTATTATTACAATTATAGAATTAGTTTATTACATACTAGCTGTGCCCACGACTTCGTCCGGGTGGAATAGTGACTTTGGGAAGCACTTTTTGGATACATCTTTTAGCTTATTTTCGATTACAAACACCGTCGTTTGGGTATTTAGTTGTAGCGGTGCGGTTCTTGGCTACAACCTACAAATGTCGACGTGATTCTTTACGTCTTTATGAACCGATTGACATGAAATAATCACTAAATTTTAAGTGAAGTTTACCAAAATATATTAGTAAAAATCTCATCTAAATTGGATAAGTTATTCCTGATAATCCTCCTCGCCGCCATTGGCCACGAGACTACTTATTGCAAGAAACTGTGTAAATATTGTAAATAGTGTACATAGTTCAACCAATTTTATTGGGAGTAGCAGTAATGTCTGCCTTCTCCCCTCATCTCATCCAGTGTGTTGCCATTGTTAGTTCAAATTTACTTATTGTACACATTTGTACAGATTGTAAATATCAATAAAGGAGATACTGAAATATCTGTATTTTACAAAAAAAAAAATTGGATAAAACGTTTCTGATATTAGCGTGAAAAAACACACAGACAAACACATTAAAATTCTAATAATCTTTATTTTGGGTGCTATTGCGTTGATAAAGGCCCCAATAATATGTTTTCTCATATATCTTCCGTGTAGTCAGCGATCTGTTACATTTATATTACATGAATAGATTAAATGGTATGTATTTAGTTTTTTTTTTATATTTTCCTGAGAATGAAAGATTCATTTTCTTTATTAATTTGATAAATAATTACTTCATTATTTTTATTAATTTTATTTGAGCAGATGACCCTTTTGTGGAGCACTTCAAATAAATAGATAAATGAATTTCTTAAAAAGAAAAATGATAAATAGACCTTTCTTACTTATTAGCTAATGACTAAAACTTCCATTAGAGAACTAAAGACCTCGTGCACTATCCGTGAACATTGTTGGCGACCCTGCTCACGTACCTTCTCCTAGTGGGCAACTAAAACAGCCATTAATGTTTATATAGAGCCACATCAGGGTGACTATAGTCAGAATGAGCTTACGCTGTTTTTATACGAATCTCTGTATCAAATGGTCATTGAGTTGACTTGTGTATGAGAGACACGAGGAGACTGCTTCCTGTAGACGTCATTCACTCAAGTCTGACACGAATTCAAATGTTCCCGTCAAATTTTCCGGCAAGGGACTCACTTGCAACATTCTTTCAACTGAATATTACACAAATGTATTTTAATTGTCGAAAGGAAGGGTCTTTTTGCGAAGACCACATCCAGTTATTTTGAAGTATCCGTCAAGATTTTAAAAAGTGATTTTGGTACTTACTGACTAGCTTACAGGTTCTTTGTAGGTTATCAGTTTTCTTTTTTACAGGTTATATAAATGTAATATAAATATTATATAAATGAAAAGTATTTAATATTTCCAATATTAATAATATTTCCTACCTTGTTTTACTAAAATACGCATTTTACTGGTTTTTTTGGGTTTTTTTTTTTTTACGGCGTACCTACAACTTCGGTGATCTACGGGAACCGGTGCATTCAACTTGGCTATGGCCGTTGGCAATTTTACTGTTAAACGCAATTTAGAAAACAACCAATTTTAAACAGATATAAAAACCCCGTTCAAAAGAACGAAACCGACATATTCCTATTTTAAGCAGCGATTTCTCCGACTGAGGTCTCCCCAACGAAAATGACTTCAGAGCCGTTTCTGAAGTACATTTAGTCAGATTTAGAATAATTACTGTCCATGTATCACTAATTCCCAACCGTTTTCGAAATATTTAAGAAAATGTACAAAAATCCCAACCCTGGTCATGTCTGTTAATGAAATATTTTGTTTGTTCTTAGATGAATTTCAACCGTATATAAAAAGTTTCAACTTCATCGATATTTTTTAAGTATCTAACTGAAAATTAGTCAGGAAAACTAGTTTTATTCACATTTCTCAAAAACATATATAAAAAAAATAAAAGAACGACTTTATTTTCTATAATCAACGGCTTAAATAATAAAGAAATTACATCTTTGACTCGATCTCATAAATAAGGTCACATGCTGAAAACAATCAGGCACATTATGTTGAATTAAGTACACATTATATAGGATTGAATAATTGACAGGAAATCCTCGGAAAGCTCTATTACAAACAACCAAACATTCGTTCTCATTTTAAATATCTGGCTATACTAGCAAATTCATTTTACTGCTAAAATCAATTATAAAAACAACAAGCAATAAATTACTCAGGAAAACAAATGTAAAAAACCGTTCAAACCAAATAAATCAACATTTTCGAGGTTTTTGCACTTATTTCTCCGCCTGAGATCGTTCCATTGATAATGTCTTAGGAATCGTTATTCTTAGAAATTTAGTAAGCTTTCCAAAGATTGCTGTCTACTTACCACGATTTCCTAACCGTTTTCGAAATATTTAAGAAAATATTATTATTAATAATTTGTTTTTCTCATTTTTTTTTATTCATTTCGAGAGCTTCGCAACTTTGGGTGATCTGCTCTATTGAATAAAAAAAAATAAAAAAAATCGAGGATAAATAATAATAATAAATACAATAAAGTAACTGGTTATGAATTAATTGGTTGTGATCTGAAAAATAAATATAATCCGATGTTAGGTGATAACATAGGGCTTTGATTATTATAATAATTGGTCTAATAATATGATGGCCAACCAAAAAAAATAAATAAATAAATAAAATAAAAAATAAATAAATAATAATAAATAATTTTTTTCTCATACTTCCTGTTAACACAACCGAAATTTAAATATCTTAGACTAGATGAATGACAAACATCTGGAACAAATTTCAAGTGAATCCATCATTTGTAAGGACCCGAATCGAAAATTAGTTATACAAAATAGTTTTATTCCCTGTTCTCGAAAAGGATTACATATATCATTTTAAACATGTTTTCATTCTTTTTTATAGGTTAAAGAACCTATAAAAAACCACCGTTCAAATTTCGTGATCTGTGGATTCTGAAATGTTTAATTTTCTAGTCATAACCTCCCGATTCCGTCATTACTTCAACCTCATCAGCGGTTTTCCTCCCTATGGAGGATGGGAGGAAACGTGCTAATGTCTACTTAATTTACTATTTATTTAAAAAGAAACATATTACCTTACATATTAAAGGAGAATTTAATATCAAGTAAGTAATTCCTTAAATTGTTTGAAAAGAAAAAAACAATTCCTTAACAGTAGTGTTTGCGATACAGCTTTTGCAAAAAATTCAATCAGGATTCCTTATCTGGTAATGAAAATTATGCCATTTAACATAATTTTTGTATTTAGAAAAAACCAGCTCTGGTAAAAATCAAACCAACGATGATAAAGCGTTAGCACCCCGCGCCTAAAGCTCTGGGCTCGATTCTTACTAGCGGTTTAAATTATTTTTTTTATTTGTTGGTGTTAAGGGGTTTTGTTTAGAAACATGTTTTTGAAGCTCCTTTTAACGTCATTCATCCCTGAGGTAGCACTGAAATTAATCCTAATTTAACGAACATAACAATATAATTTCGCCTGTTGTTCTGCATGACGGAAATTCACGCAACCCTAAAATTGTCTCAATTTGTAGTGCGTAGAATAATATGAGATTTCCTGTCAATTATTCAATCCTATATAATGTGTACTTAATTCAACATAATGTGCCTGATTGTTTTCAGCATGTGACCTTATTTATGAGATCGAGTCAAAGATGTAATTTCTTTATTATTTAAGCCGTTGATTATAGAAAATAAAGTCGTTCTTTTATTTTTTTTATATATGTTTTTGAGAAATGTGAATAAAACTAGTTTTCCTGACTAATTTTCAGTTAGATACTTAAAAAATATCGATGAAGTTGAAACTTTTTATATACGGTTGAAATTCATCTAAGAACAAACAAAATATTTCATTAACAGACATGACCAGGGTTGGGATTTTTGTACATTTTCTTAAATATTTCGAAAACGGTTGGGAATTAGTGATACATGGACAGTAATTATTCTAAATCTGACTAAATGTACTTCAGAAACGGCTCTGAAGTCATTTTCGTTGGGGAGACCTCAGTCGGAGAAATCGCTGCTTAAAATAGGAATATGTCGGTTTCGTTCTTTTGAACGGGGTTTTTATATCTGTTTAAAATTGGTTGTTTTCTAAATTGCGTTTAACAGTAAAATTGCCAACGGCCATAGCCAAGTTGAATGCACCGGTTCCCGTAGATCACCGAAGTTGTAGGTACGCCGTAAAAAAAAAAAAAAACCCAAAAAAACCAGTAAAATGCGTATTTTAGTAAAACAAGGTAGGAAATATTATTAATATTGGAAATATTAAATACTTTTCATTTATATAATATTTATATTACATTTATATAACCTGTAAAAAAGAAAACTGATAACCTACAAAGAACCTGTAAGCTAGTCAGTAAGTACCAAAATCACTTTTTAAAATCTTGACGGATACTTCAAAATAACTGGATGTGGTCTTCGCAAAAAGACCCTTCCTTTCGACAATTAAAATACATTTGTGTAATATTCAGTTGAAAGAATGTTGCAAGTGAGTCCCTTGCCGGAAAATTTGACGGGAACATTTGAATTCGTGTCAGACTTGAGTGAATGACGTCTACAGGAAGCAGTCTCCTCGTGTCTCTCATACACAAGTCAACTCAATGACCATTTGATACAGAGATTCGTATAAAAACAGCGTAAGCTCATTCTGACTATAGTCACCCTGGAGTGACTCTATATAAACATTAATGGCTGTTTTAGTTGCCCACTAGGAGAAGGTACGTGGGCAGGGTCGCCAACAATGTTCACGGATAGTGCACGAGGTCTTTAGTTCTCTAATGGAAGTTTTAGTCATTAGCTAATAAGTAAGAAAGGTCTATTTATCATTCCCTATTGACAATAGGGATATGAACAGAAACCGCGCTAAGATGATGCAGTTCCTGCGAGTCGGACTTTTATTTATTTTTTTATCGTTTGCGACTCTGCTGCTATAGATCAATTATTTAGTGTAATACTCAATCAGTGTAAAAACATAATGAGACCTACGACAAATACCTAGCTATCTATCTTAAAATTGCTCGTTTATGTTCTTAGAATTCCAAACAGGAATAAATTCCCGCAAAGATTCTTCTCCCGGCCCAGATAATATTAACATTGCTATGTTTAAGAATCTGTCGTACGAAAACAAAAAAAAATATCCTGAATGTTCTAGATCAACTTTTTCTATCTGGCGAATTTCCGGACTTCTGGTCGAAATCCATATCAATACCAATCTTAAAAAAAAATGGAAAACCACATCAAGAAACGTCTAGCTATCGAATCATCTCACTGACCTGCAGCCCTTGCAAGCTAGTAGAAAAAATGATCATGAACCGCTTACACTGGCACATGGAGACGAAAAACTTGTATGAAAGGTGACAAAGCGATTTCAGGTCCGGAAATAATTTGAGTGGACGAGAGATAATTTGATTCGTCTAGAAACAGACATCAGAGAAGCCTTTAGTCAACGAGAGAATGCTCTAGCTGTATTTATAGATGAAGAAACAGCCTTCGACAAAGTCTGACGAAGATTCATAATAGATTTTCTTATCGAAATAGGTATAACTGGTCACATTCTTCAGTTCGTTTTAAATTTTCCTAAAAATAGAACATTTAGAATCCGTAATGGCGGCTATTTATCAGACGAATATACTCAAGAAAATGGTGTTCCTCAAGGTAGCGTAATAAGTGCATTCCTTTTTACCATTGCAATCAATAAACTGCTAAAATGCATACCTGCTCCAGTCAAAGCTATGATTTATGCTGACGACCTCGTCATATACTCAGCCAATATTTCAATGGATACCCTCTAAAATTCAATTCAAAATTCTTTTAACACTGTTAGCACTTAGTTAGCGGAGCATAGTTTCTCGGTTTCAGTTAGTAAAACAGTTAGAGTATTATTTTCCTCAAGAAAAGTAAATGCTAACATTTCTCTAACCATTAATAATCAACCTATAGATATCAGTGAGCAGGCTAAATACCTGGAGTTATCTTTGACAGATCTTTAACTTGGACACAGCACATTAAAACCCTCAAAGCAACATGCCAAAAGAAAATGAACATTCTGAAAACCATGACAGCCAATTCTTGGGGAGCTGACCGAAAAACCATGCTCATGAGCATTTCAACTCATGTATAGCATGAATGCTATACAGAAGTTACATTCGCTCCACCCTTGATTATGGATGCACAGTTTACGGCTCCGCATCACCTCGAACCCTAAAAATGCTAGATACCGTTCACCACAATGTAATCCGTATTGCAACGGGTGATCTAGCCCAATAACCAGCCTTTGTGTTGAAGCAGGAGAGCTTCCACTTCATTTGCGACGAGAACCAATTCTCCAAACAAATTTCATATGAATAAAAGCAACCACACCCCATCCACTCAATCAATATCTCAGTTGCGACCCCAATCGCTACTATCAGTGCAACAGAAAACCCTTCTCCAACCGAACTACTGAGCTCATCACAGAATCTAGAATCGACACTCAAAATATGATCCACAACTTCTCCTCTTCAAAACCACCTTGGACATTGACAGCACCTAAAATGAATCTGTCTTTTACCAAATTTAATAAAAGACACATAGATCCACTAATTCTGTTGACTGAATTTAGAAAACTAAAAAGTGAGCTCTCAGAAGGACGAGATGCCTATACGGATGGCTCGAAGGACAAAAATGGGGTTGGTTCCGCCATTTATTCAGAAGATAGAGGATACGTGTTCACTTAAACACCTAACTACAGCATCTACACGGCCGAATTAATAGCTATCAACAAGGCTCTTAATATGATAGCCCCAAAATATGGCAATATTAATTTTTTTACAGACTCTCTATCAGCACTAATAGCTTTGAATAATCCATTTACCAAACATCCACTGACAATAGAGATCTTAGAATCACTTGATCAGCTAAACCGTCAAAACCAAAATGTAACATTTGTCTGGATTCCCTGTCATTGCGGCATAAAGGGCGATGAAGCAGTTGACGAGTTGGCTAAAAAGGCCATAGGAGAAATTATAAAAAAAGTCGTTTTTACACCTTGGCAAACATCAATTCGTCCAACTAAAAAAGAAGAACGCATCCTGACTCGCCTTAGGATCGGCCATACAAGATTAACCCATTCATATCTAATCTTCCGAGGCGCCCCTCCATTTTGTGAAAATGTATCCAAATCATCACCGTTGACCACTTGTTAATAAATTGTAAAATCTATGAAAAACGAAGAATAGAAGCCCAGCTATCAGATAGAATTGACAAACTAATAGCGGATCATCACAAACAGATCAATAAACTATTTGAATTTTTAACGTCAAGTGAACTAATAAATAATATCTAAAAATATAAATTAAAAATAAATACATAATCAAATATGTGACTCCATAACAAATATCATAAACTAAATATCAAAGTTCTAAATCACATCAAAAATATCATAAACAAGGAAACATTAAAATTAAAATCACTCGAAATAACCTTCAAATAAAATTATTATTCCATTCCCCCACTCATCCTGGTTAATTTCGCGCAACGAAGCAACATGCGCATGCATATAGAACCCAAATGGGGTTCTATTGATTCAATAGAATCAATTAAACAAATACATATCTATAATCCTGTGTTTAATGACCTCATACTGGTTGACGACACATTAAACAAATAAATAAAAAATATATATGTCTGAATTATCATTTGAAATTCGAATTACAATGATTGGAAAATTGGCTGTAATTTCAATAATGATATTTTCATAGCAGATTGACACAAGGTAACTAGTCTATTTTCTTACCATTCATAAGAAATAAATTTTCCATTTCCGCGACTTTAAGTGATCACGTAACTAGAAAAATGGTATAATCTTATTTTTTCTTCTTTATTTTCTTCCTCACTTTTGCATATTCAAGCATCTTGTTAGCGTAATAATGACTTCAAGGTTTAATTAGGCTTCATGCCAAAGCCAGAAGCTATTATAATGCAACATATATATATATA
The DNA here is from genome assembly GCA_946811695.1 of Gonocerus acuteangulatus. Taxonomy (NCBI): domain Eukaryota; kingdom Metazoa; phylum Arthropoda; class Insecta; order Hemiptera; family Coreidae; genus Gonocerus; species Gonocerus acuteangulatus. The sequence goes on from OX328125.1 coordinate 73,753,324, forward strand.
TATATATATATATATATATATATATACACACACATGTTAACAACAACATACTCATACTCATACATATGTTTTTGTTTTTCACCACAAAACATGGTATGTAGTATGCCCCTAGCACACGTTTGAACGAATTCCTTAACCAGCAAATTAGATCCATCTGGAGAGGGGGGGGGGCTTACTCCGGAGCCAAAGTAGTTATTTGACAATACCAGTCGTAATTGTTGTTATATTTCAGCGAAAGTCGGTATTCGTTGTGGTCATCTACAGAGAAAAAAATGTTGTAATTTTAAACTAAACGGTTCATTAGGAGGAGGGATTTACTCCGGAAAAAATTACTAATTAGCTCAAACCAGTCGTAATTTCTGTTGTATTGTTGCGAAACACGATATACGTCCTGGGTATCTAATAAGAAAGGCGTGTTGTAAAAATGAACTAACTAGGTCTATCGGAAGGGGGGTTTTACTTTGTAATATGCTTGAATAGAATTTTCCCGCCATGCATAGGTTCGCAAAGCTCCCACTAGGAGTGCCTCTGTTTTGATATGACTTCATATGAGTTTTTTAGTTCTCATTTTCGCCACTACGAGCGCTGTATCCTGTGTGTTATTACTGTATCTCGTTCCGTTAATTATTCATGAAGATAAATAGATGAAATTATGAAGATTTTGTATATTTATTAAGTAAAATAGTAGCAGGCATACACAATACTCTGGAAGAAAAGTAATTACAAAATTAATAATTGAAACAGAGGCTCATTACAAATGTAAGAGAGCAAGTCTATTCATGTTTTTATTTTATTTATAAAGGTTGTTTTAAGCAAATTATACAGGAATGCACTCGACACTACCCAAATTCTGAGTAAAGTGCTTAGTTATGCAGCTCCTGCGTGACGGCCTTTTTAATCCTTATAGTAATACAAAGTTTCAATCATTGAAATTAGGATGATAATTAACTCAAAAAGATGCCGTTTGCTTAACACCTCAATTTGATGTATGATGATTTGAGTTTTCATATACCTATGATAATTTTTATATGATGAAATCAAGACAGTGATACATAAACTTTTCTGACTCGTCATTTTGCTTGAATATTTGTATTAGAAAGTTTTTGGGTCACCGGAAGTTAGGAAACTATATTTTCCCTAAACAGAAGACAAGCGAAAAGGCTTCAATTATTTTCTTGATATGTTCTATGAATAAGCATTTATAATTAAGGATTTCTAGCTATGGAGGAAAAGTAAACAACTTTTTCTTAAGCGTTGAAATGGTTTTTATATTACAATTAGACGTGAATGATCTTTTTTTTTTCTTAAAAAATAAAGAACTTGATTATAATTATAAGTCATGTTGTAACAACTATGACCAATGGCATCATGTTTTCTATCAGATGTTGGTAGAATGGACGGTACTTCATGTTTTGCGGCTCCTGAAATTCCATGGCCTAGCAACATACTACCTACAAAATTGCCAAACTTTGTAAACATTAGTAGTGAAGTAGGACATTATTCCAGGGTTCCAATTCTCAAAATAGTCAAGCTCTCTCAAGCTGGATTAAAACCAGTATTTTCTCACAGTAGGCCCTAAAATATTTTGTATTACAGGAAATTTCAAGTTTGGTTGCTATTTATCCTCCGATCACCTGAGTTTACTCTAAAATGCTGTATAAAACCACGGACGACTGAAATACAATCTTCATCAATAATACAAAAATGACATCTTCAAGGAAAAGGAGATTTTAGGCACATTAATACACAGAAAACTGACTAAAGCCCGCTCAAAGCGAAAATTACTCACTCCACCTCTTCTACTTCCGCTAATTCCTACAGAAAGATCTATTACAAATAATATAAACATGCATTTGTTACCGGCACCTCCGGATTGCGAAATCATGTGGACGTCATAAGCAAGTTTCTTTTTTATGGAGGGAGATAGAAAACGCGCTAAAAGACAATCGAAAAACTTCCGTCTTGAATGAACTCTATAAAGTAAGCAAGCTAACCACTTCCGCACATATAAACATTCTTCTATCTTAAATTTGTTATAACTAGTTGACTCTGAGGCACTAATGGATTAGATGCAGATGCGCCGAAAAATAATAATAATTAATAAATAAACTAATTTAATCAATTATCAAAAATAATCTTTCAGCTAAATGCCTACACCCATGGTTTCTACAGTTTATTACCTTCAGCGGCTTATCTACGAGGCCAAAATATTTCAACAAGCGCTTGCTTAAGACAATCGGTGGCATAAGAAATATGAATGCTGATATTAATGATATTGCTGTTCCCAATTATGAAAATATCCAGAAACTATATGGTACGCTGACATCATGTCTTGCACATAGTGGAAGATTTATGTATGCTAGATTTTGGAAGAGACTTGTTTTGGATGGCCTCATTCCAAAAATCGTGATGATAGCGATTGGGGGGGGGGGGGGTGTCTCTCCGTCATCTAGTGGCTAATGCCTCAGATTTTCATGCGGGAGCTGGTTCGAGTCCCACCGGCGCACAGTGTGGCAGCCTGTGGACAAAAGTCGAAAATGCAACTATTTTTCCCAACTTGTTTTGCCTTACTAATCCTTTTAGATTGATTGGAATGGGAGCTCTTTTTCGAATATTACTAACACAAAGAATTCAAACCATGTTTGAACAAGTGGTAGTTCGCTTATCTTTCTAAACGAAACAATTTCCATACAAAAGTCTTTTCGAATTTTAGTATCTATCTATTAGTTTCTTGTCTTTGTTTTTAACATTTTTCGTAAATATTCTTAAATAACTTCAGACTTTTTTCAATTTCGATCTAAAACATCCTGGGTTTCTGAATTATTTAGCTTTAATAACAGTAATACTTCATGTATAAACTAATTTTTCTTGCTTTGAATGATTCTGTGTTTATTTTTCTCTTTTAGAAAACATAAACCCAAAAAATGTTGATATTTTGGAAACAATAGAATCAATTCCAATGCTGACCTTTTAAATCGTCATTTAATATCTTCGTACCCTTTAATTTCTTTAAGCAGGAAAATAAACCCTTCAAATTCAAAGCTTAATGACCACGACAACACGAATTTAAACTCTCCCCAAGTTGAACTGGACAACTTATCGCCATCCGAAGATAGTTTTTCGGACAGCGAATAATTTATTTTAATTCTTTATGCATTTTTGTATAATAATTTCTTTTTTCTTTGATTAAATTTGGATGGTTGATGAACCACTTCAAATAAATCTTTGTAAATAAAATTTTAATTGAAAAAACTTAGTTTTTATTCAAGGCCCTTAAAATACATGTGTTCTTCAGTGATCAAATTAGTTTACTCTTTAAATGTCCCTCAAGAACGACTTTTGTCCACTTACTCCATAAGAACGGCGCACTGTGCGGCGGCAGGTATTTTCTCAACTCAAGGCTCGTTGAAAAAAATGTACCAGGGATGTCGGGGCTAATGGCTAAGAAGTCGATGTAATGTACTGTATAAGCGGGCACATTTTTGTAACGCTTAGGTCCACCCGACACACCTATGTAATGTACTCTATAACATACAGTCTTCTTTTTAGTCCGGGTGCTACAAGGACAATTTCATCGAAATACTGTAAATTGTGATAAGAAGGTTTCCTTTGGCAGAAATGTAGGTTATGATAATACAATTAATTTAAGAAGGGGAGGCATCTCGAAAAATCACCTGAATTCAAGATGGCGGCGGTTATTCATAATAATGTTATACTATGTGATTGATTGAAATTTTCTTTCTACCCGTCGTGTTTGGTGTCAATTTATATGTTTTTTAGGTCACTAAGTTCATTTATAATAGAGAAATAAGGATAAAATCAACGTAGATGACTTATTGTTTAGTCACAAAGTCACATTTTTAAAATATAATTAAAGAAGAATACCAAAACTCCTATTTTTTAAAATTCCTATTTGTACTAAATTTTATGACAATTTACTCTTACATTTATGTGTAAATGCTTTATAAAGGTTGGGCGTTTATGATCTCAGAGGTTGGCACGCCTTAAAAATCAAAATGACCAAACTTTCATTTTTATAATATGCAGGACAGTCCTTCTTTTCGACAGCAACACTTATATGTACAGATTTTCAACATATATTTTACTAATTCTTTACAAGTATCTGCAATCTCCAGTAACTCTACATATTTTATTTTCTATGATTCATCCTCAAACACCAGAAAGTGTCCTTATTTCGTGCGCTCTTCCCAAAATATGTCCTGCTTGGAAAGTACTCTGTAGAAGATGTTGTGGTCCATCCTTTATTGGTGGTTGATTTTGAAGAGGGCGATTTTTGTCATAAACAGTTCTTGCATCATTGACACATTGGCTGATCGTTGTTGAACGTTATCATTTTGTCTGAAATATTTAATTACCAGGAATGAATATTTGTAGCTTCGATATGAATGAATATGCAGTAGTGGCTTATTTAAAGAGAGTCCAACATGACTCACCTGTGAAACCCGAAATGCTGCCAGAGACTGTGAAAGCATTCAGAGACTGTGGGTGCGCCTTTCCTCTTCCGATGGATACAGCTATAGCATGGACGGGAATAAATATATATTTCTTCCTTGTTCCAAATGCAACTCTAAGGGTTTCCAGGCTTTTCTTGTCTGCTGAAAGAAGTATGGAGTTGCTAAAACTTGTACATCTATATCTACAGAGCGAATATGAATATTTTTAAAACCGTTTTCTACCATGTCCTTCATTTTAAGTGTTATAATTGAATTCCTCATGACCAGAACAAGTCACTCCAATCATAACACTCACATTTCCTTTAACTTTATCATCTGAAGTAGTTATAAGTTGTATTTTTTCCATGTAATTCTTCGCAAATGAGCCAAATAGAGAAAATAGCTATTCTTTCTTACTTAAATTTCTTAGAAATTCTTGCCAATTAGTATTAGGTATTTTGAGATCAGGTAGAATTAGTTTCCTGGTTCCTGTAACTCTCCTCTGTCTAGTTTCACCTTTAATGCTTGGAGTAATGCATCTGTTTTGAATGAAATAAATTCTACGGCAGCCAAAACTTTGAATATCGTTAAATATGTGAGGTTGAAATGTACTAATCCAATAATGATTAAACATCTTTGAAGACTAATGAGGCTTAGGAATATTGCTGCACCATCATAAATTACATCATCACCGGTTTATGGAAAGATCTTCTCAATCTTTTCAAAACTTTCCTCTAAAATATGATCTGGATAACTTTTATAGCAGGATCCAAGTTCTCCATTATTGGAAAACGCTGGCGGAAATGGCTCATTTTCGTGTTTGTCGTAAACGTGAACTGTGAGTTGTAGGCATACTAAATTGCTCCTCTGTTCCGATTAGCTGTGATAATCTATTTCTGTACATTATTATCAGGAAAGCAATCTTAGAAACTCGTTGAGTTATAGTTGAGTTCTTTAATTGTTTCTTCATGAAATTAAATAATTCCACGAAAACTGCATCCTCACAAATTCCAACGGTACAAGTTTTATCCTGTGGTCGTTTATCTTGTGACACGTTACTTCTCAACTTGTATAGTTCTGTTATACATCTTGCAAGGTACTTAGCTTCCAGTGAAATCATGTCTCCGTTGCTTAATTGTACAATCAGAGTACTGTTTTTCTGTTTAATACTGTACTTTTTCAGCATAGGGCCATAATTTAGGGTAGTCACGTAAAATAGCTGATCCGTAGAAGTTACAAAATGATCGAAGATAAAGCACGCACCTGTTGAAGTTGTTAATCAATTTGAACGACAATGGGTTGTTGGAAATCTGTATTATTTTCTGCAGAAACTTTGTTTTGTTTTTTTAATAGTATTTTAATGCAAACATATTGAGCCACTTAGCTCGCCTTTTTACATTATTATTTTCTATCCCACTATCTACATCGTATAATTGTATATATAGACATAGATATGGCATTATTAGTATCTTCTTTTTAATAAGTGTTACATATCCCCCGTTACGTAAAGAATGGAATGGAATGAATTAAAGGACGAACAACTTACTGTTTTAATCGTCCTATGAACCTTTTGTTTTTTGTTTTTTTGTTTTTTAATTAAACCTAGTTTTTAACTAATTAATCTCATGAAATATGTAAGCACATTCTGTTCCTTTTTGTTTTTTATTAGAATAACATATTACTGTACACAACTTTTTTATTTATTTATTTTTTCTCATTAATTTAAAGCTAACAATAGATGGTTTATTCCTTTCTGTTTCACTTATAGCTACTTCTATGTATATATTTATACATATATACATATATATATATATATATATATATATATATATATATATACATATATACACATATATATACACACATGCACACACATACATACACACACACATATACATACATACATACACACACACATCCATACATACATATATACATATTTATAAACACGCACACTCATACACATACACACACACACACACACGCACACATATATGCATATATATACTTATACCCTTACACCTAAATATATTTATTTACAAGTATTCCTTACATTAAATCTAACCGTACAAAATATATCTAATTTTTTATTTATTTTTTATTTATTTTTTTTTTTATTTTTTTTTTATTATTTATTTATTTATTTTTTTTATTCTTTTATTATATATATATATATATATATACATATATATACATATATATATATATATATATATATATATATATATATATATATATACACACATATATACATATATATATTTTTTTTTTTTTTATTTTCCTTTTTATTTTTTCTTTATTTATTTTTATTTTAATTTATTTTATTTATTTTTATTTTTTATTTATTTTTTTTTTTATTTATTTTTTTATTTTTTTTTTTTTTTTATTTTTTTTTTTTTATTTTTTATTTTTTATTTTTTTTTTATTATTATTTTTTTTTTTTTTTTTACTTTTTTTTTTCTTTTCTTTTCATTTTTTTCTTTTTTTCTTTTTATTCTTTTTTTTTTTTTTTTTTTATTATTTTTTTTTTTCTTTTTTTCAATAGAATTACATATAAATGTACACAACTTATTTATTTTTTTCTCATTAAATTAAAGCACTTAAACACTAGATGCTATATTCCTTTCTTTTTTCACTTATAGCTACTTCTACATTTACATATACACACTCATACACACACACACACATATGTATACATACACCCATATACATACTCATACACATACATACATTCTTACACTTACACCTAAATATATTTATTTACAAGTATTCCTTACATTAAATCTAACTGTTCAAAATACAACTAATTTTTTATATATATATATATATATATATATATATATATATATATTAACTTATACCTACATGAACATAAACTTATCTTTAACTTATCTTATATTTCTGCAAACAAGTTAGCATCTTTAATGAACTTGATGACGTTTTTTATTATTTTTGTGTCATCCCCTAGTGCTTCCATTAGATTTTGAGGAACATTGTTCTTTTGAAGTATGTCGGTATATTTCATACAGTTCTCAAAAATATGTCGAACTGTTAACCGTTCATTACATACTTCACAGTTCGGTGGTTCTTGTCTATTCAGAAGGAAGGCATGGGTGAGTCTTGTGTGTCCGTGTCTTAGCCTGGCAATGATCACCTCTTCTCGTCGACAGTCTAGGGTCGATGAGCTCCATTTTTTGGTGTTTCTTTTAATCATTTTGAGCTTAATTTCAGGCAACTCCATCCACATATCTTGCCAGTCTTCTTTAATTTTATTTAACAGTGGTTTGGACAGCTCTTTGTGGGTAAGCATTGTCGGTGTTGTTTCGCTTAGTTGGTGGGCATTTTTTGCTGCCTTGTCGGCCGCTTCATTTCCCCTGACTCCTACGTGCGCCGGAACCCAAATGAAGGTAACTGTTTTGCCCATGTCGCCAAGCTCTTTGCAATATTTTTGTATTTTGTACGAATAGAAGTGTCTGGGGTACATTTTCCTTAAACTCTTTAGCGTGCTTTCCGAGTCGGTGCAAATTATAATGTTGGTTTTATCTGAGGACATTGAGAAGTAAAGAGCCGCAACAATTGCATGAGCTTCGGCGGTGAATATGGAACATCTTTCGTCGAGCTTGTATTTGTGTTCCGAGTCTAGATCCGTGAACGCGCATGCGGAGGATTCTGTTGATTTCGATCCATCAGCAAACAGGACGAGTTTTTTGGGTATTTCGTTTATTTCGCAGTGTAGAATAGTGTCCGGAGCTACAGCAGAATTCTGTCTCAATTTGTTCAATTTGAAACTGACTTGCGGCATTCGTAGGAGCCAGGGAGGAATGCTTTCTTCTTCAAAGGGTATGCTTGTTTCTTTGAGTGCTTGAACTGCTGCTTCCATTCTTACGGCAAGTGGCAGAGTCCCGTTTTCCTTCATCCGATATAGCTGTTTATATTTTTGGTGAAAGAGATACCTGTAACATGGGTGGTTTGGCATTGTGTAGACTTTTGAAATATATTTTATGGCTAATTTATTCCTCCTGAAGAGTAATGGGGTTTCTCCTGATTCTGCTGAAAGACTATAGACTGGGGTTGTACAGAAAGCACCTGTCGCAAGTCTCAAACTTGTGTTGTGCACTACGTCGAGAGTAGCCAGAACTGAGGCCTTCGCTGAGCTGTATACTTGGCTCCCATAGTCTAATTTAGAAGCTATTAGAGCATTATAGACCTTGATCAGACTGCAACGATCCGCTCCCCAGCTGGTGTTGCTTAGAACAGAAAGTATTTTTGTTCTAGCCATGCATTTATTTTTTAAATCCATTATATGTGTCCGTTACGTAAAGCCAAGTTTTTATTAATTGCAGAAAAGATCAGATTTTCATTACTTTTTTTTAGCACAGGATGCAAATGTTTCAATCAATACTTTTTGACTTTGCTACACACAAATCACCCTCTTATACTAATCGAAGCCGCTTTTCCATGTTTAATGTTTATCAATCACTAACTCAATCCTGAAATTAAAAAAAAAGAAAAAAAAAAATAGACAAAAGTTCGTTGTTTAAAAAAGTAGATACTTCAATTGAGAAATGATATGTTTCCAAAACTAAGATACTTAGCATATTTCTAACATAAAAAATGAACTTATTGGCCTAATACACATATTAATTGACACCACGCATACTTTTGTATGCAAGTAAAAAAGTTTCGTTGCATAACGCCATTTTAATTTCGGCCACCATTTTGAATTCAGATGATTTTTCGAGATACCTCCCCTTCTTAAATTAATTGTATTATCATAAGCTACATTTCTGCCAAACATCACAATTTGCAGTATTCGGACACCTAGCACCCGGACTATTTTCGTACATGGCCACTGAGCATGCGTGATCGCCAGCGGACACTTTTTTGTGACACATACAGTCTTCTTTTTCGTACATGGATACTGCGCACGCGCGAACGCACTGTGCATGTGTGAACGCCACTGTGCATGCGCGAACGCCTCTGGGCATGCGCGAACAACACTGCGCATGCGCGAACGCCAGCGAACACTTTTTTGTGACACATACAGTCTTCTTTTTCGTACATGACCACGCCACTGCGCATGCGCGAATACCAGCGGACACTTTTTTGTATCGTTTTTTTTTTTCAATTTAGTCACCGCTAAAGCAGATTTGTGCTATAAAAACATATATAGCAATTGGGATGGCTAGAACTTTTGGAAAAACTCATTAAGGGCGCCAAACATAAGATAATTTTTTTTTTAACGTACGCCAGAAATTTAGTTAGGTTCAAACGTTCATTTTTAGATAACACATATTTATCGGACGATTTAACCCAATGTTAACAGAATTATTTGCCAGGACAGGGCTGATGCCTGTTCTATTTGGAGCATGCCTGGAAAGGCGTGCTAACGCTTTAGTACTCCAAGTTATCTGGCATCCACGCAATTAGGATTAAAAGATATTTAAAAAACAAAACAAAAAAAACTAACATTAAAAAAATCAAACCTTCAAATGGTTCAGGAAAGAGATATATCCAGAAATAATTTTAATGAATTAACAACCAGTTCTTTTCAAGGACTTCATGATGAAAAAATGTTTGTATTTTTCTTTAAATTTCCATTTCTACAGTTATGTCTTGAAGCAGGTCATTTATGTTCAATATGAGGGAAAATATTATTATACTTTACTTGTATTATTACTGAATATATCATAGAACATTAGTAGCATTGTCTTTTTTTAAATATTATCCTTTTTCCCCACAAAAAAGGAAAATTCTGTGGTCAAGTCTAATTTAAAATTCCTTGGTAAGATCAATTCCTCAGACCTAAATGTGCCATTTATTTACATCATATTTTACATATAAAGTTTCGGCCTTCAGGCCATTAAGACGAGCTTCGATGGATGA